>JAEOAD010001961.1:0-12500 GCA_036365145.1 Orientallactaga sibirica
CAGACAGCAAAGACTCAAGCAAGCAAGCAAAGCAACAGAGAAAGAAAAAAACTAAAATATACAATAAATGAAATGAATTACGATCGAAACAGACTGAAGCTTTGACTTTACATAGCCTAAATGCCGGGAATAGTTGTAAGTAAGAAGCGATGACACACAACCCATTTGGCAAACGTCTATTAGGTCCTGCTAAGGAGACGACTCGATAATCTTTGAAAATTACAAAAAACACTATGTGCTCTATCTTTGCAGGAGACACACAGATGGCTATGCAGGCCTTTGTCATGATAGAGAAAACTCAGTGCTGGTTTCAGAAACTTTCCAGCAGATCACCTGGGAAAGAAAATAACACAGACACAAAGCCAGAGTCACCTGGTGTCATCACATGAAAAGTCGATATCACAGAAGCCTCCCTTTTACTGATATCCAGAGAATGCTCGCTGGCACTTACTATGTATGTTAGGACATTAGAAGGATTTATTCTGAGATTGACACTTCTTAGAAGTTATTCTAACATTTCCAGGAAACCAATTGTGAATAAGAACATGTTACAAGGGTTTGGCTGGAAGTTCAAGGCCAGACAGAGATGCCACAGTGAATTCTGTGTTAGCCGGGCTACAGCCACTGCTACCTGTACCCCCCCAAAAAAAATGTATGTGTATGTATGTATGTATGTATATATATATATATATATATATATATATATATATATGTGTGTGTGTGTGTGTGTGTGTGTGTTTGCGTGTGTGTGTATGTTTCTGTGTTGATGGATACACATTTACATATGGCCTTAAACCTAATCCTATTGAGATATATATAAAAATTTATATACATTCACATATAATTATATATGTTAGTATATGTATGTATTATGTATTAATAACGTATAAAAATCTATAATACATGTAATTATATTTTATACATGTCATATATGTAAATATATAATATATATTTATATATCTAATATATGTATAAATTTCCATGTATAGTCATATATGAACTCATATATTTACACATAAGTTTATATATAATTTAAATATATATTCATATGTGTATATATTCTGGGTGAGCGGGCAGTAAAAGAACACTGTTCCTCGCACCTCACGGAGTTCTCACTCTCCTTCCAGGATCCTGCCGACGACCCGAGCTCACTTCAGAAAACCTGAGTCCCTCTCGTCATCAACGACAATGACAGGCGAGACAGTGGTCCAAGTAATTGGACTCAGAGCCCCGGGAAGATTTTTAAATCTCTCTACCTTACTATTTCAAGCAGGGCCTTGGTCTCTAGCGGCCGGCTTCTAACCCTCGAGGCCCTTTCCCGTCAACCCTCCACGATCTCCTTAGTTAGGCTGGGCCATTCCTAGGAAAACACACCCTCTGTGACCTGTTTGTTCATTTTTCAGACATCCCCCTTCCGGGAGGCTCGGAACTAAGAGTGATGGCATGAAATGTAAGATATCGCTCCATTTCCAAAAAGACCCTTCCGCTCACCTCACCGCCTGTCCCCTGGCTCAGCAGTCCAAACTCAGGCGGCCATTTGGAGCGTTTTTTGGAACCAGCAGATTCTCTAACCTCGGGTGGTGACGCGTTCACGCGTTCACCCGAGGTTAGAGAATCTGGAGCCGGACGGGCCAGGAGAAGGCCTGGGTGTTCAGGGGGACTCTGCGTGGGAGAAAAACGGGGCTCCCGACAAGCACCTGAGTCATCTGCTCACATCTGTCTGGGACCTCCGGAACTGACCTTTGAAGATATTCAGTAGGAGTTTTGAGCGCCCTTTCTGCCTGAGGCTCACACTTCTGGTAACCCAGCAGACCTGGTGGAGTGTCAGAGATGGGCGGGCAGGCATTGTCTCAGCTGCTGTGCACGAAATCAAGATGTGCGCGCCCCCTTGTGTCCAAGTGCGGCATTGCACCCTTGCGTAACTTTGCATCTGACTAAACGTGGGACCTGGAGACTGAGATCCCACTCAGGATTCGAACCAGTGTTCTTAGGGTTAGAAGCCAGGCGCCTTATCCCTAAGTATTCTCTCCAGCCCAGAAACTCCTTTTAATTCCTTATAAGCCTTATGAGCTGAAGAGTGGGCAGAAGGAATCGAGAACCTCAGACTTGGAAAGTGTACCTTGAGGCACGGAGTCGCCAGAAGGAGGCGCTTGAGAACCTTCCTGACAACACGGTGGATGCAGGTGTGGTGATGGACCACAACAAGGGCAAGGTATGGAAAAATCGCCAGTACGTCATTTCTTCATTGAGTCACACTTGCAAAACATCGCAAAGCCAAAAGCCAAAAAAAAAAAAAAAAGAAAAAGGAAGGGAGGAAGGAAGGAAGAAGGAAGGAAGGAAAAGGAAAAAGAAAGGAAAGAAAGAAAGAAAGGAAGGAAGAAGGACAGACAGCAAAACTCAAGCAAGCAAGCAAGCAACAGAGAAAGAAAAAAACTAAAATATACAATAAATGAAATGAAATTACGATCGAAACAGACTGAAGCTTTGACTTTACATAGCCTAAATGCCGGGAATAGTTGTAAGCGAAGAAGCGATGACACACAACCCATTTGGCAAACGTCTTAGGTCCTGCTAAGGAGACGACTCGATAATCTTTGAAAATTACAAAAAAAACACTATGTGCTCTATCTTTGCAGGAGACACACAGATGGCTATGCAGGCCTTTGTCATGATAGAGAAAACTCAGTGCTGGTTTCAGAAACTTTCCAGCAGATCACCTGGGAAAGAAAATAACACAGACACAAAGCCAGAGTCACCTGGTGTCATCACATGAAAAGTCGATATCACAGAAGCCTCCCTTTTACTGATATCCAGAGAATGCTCGCTGGCACTTACTATGTATGTTAGGACATTAGAAGGATTTAATTCTGAGATTGACACTTCTTAGAAGTTATTCTAACATTTCCAGGAAACCAATTGTGAATAAGAACATGTTACAAGGGTTTGGCTGAGAGTTCAAGGCCAGACAGAGATGCCACAGTGAATTCTGTGTTAGCCCGGGCTACAGCCACTGCTACCCTGTACCCCCAAAAAAAATTTATGTATGTATGTATGTATTTATATATATATATATATATATATATATATATATATATATATGTGTGTGTGTGTGTGTGTGTGTGTGTGTGTGTGTGTTTGCGTGTGTGTGTATGTTTCTGTGTTGATGGATACACATTTACATATGGCCTTAAACCTAATCCTATTGAGATATATATAAAAATTTATATACATTCATATATAATTATATATGTTAGTATATGTATGTATTATGTATTATAAATAACGTATAAAAATCTATAATACATGTAATTATATTTTATACATGTCATATATGTAAATATATAATATATATTTATATATCTAATATATGTATAAATTTCCATGTATAGTCATATATGAACTCATATATTTACACATAAGTTTATATATAATTTAAATATATATTGTATCATATGTGTATATCTGTGGTGAGCTGGGTGGCAGGCAAAAAGAACACTGTTCCTCGCACCTCACGGAGTTCTCACTCTCCTTCCAGGATCCTGCACCGACACCCGAGCTCACTTCAGAAAACCTGAGTCCCTCTCGTCATCAACGACAATGACAGGCGAGACAGTGGTCCAAGTAATTGGACTCAGAGCCCCGGGAAGATTTTTCAATCTCTCTACCTTACTATTTCAAGCAGGGCCTTGGTCTCTAGCGGCCGGCTTCTAACCCCTCGAGGCCCTTTCCCGTCAACCCTCCACGATCTCCTTAGTTAGGCTGGGCCATTCCTAGGAAAACACACCCTCTGTGACCTGTTTGTTCATTTTTCAGACATCCCCCTTCCGGGAGGCTCGGAACTAAGAGTGATGGCATGAAATAAGATATCGCTCCATTTCCAAAAAGACCCTTCCGCTCACCGCCTGTCCCCTGGCTCAGCAGTCCAAACTCAGGCGGCCATTTGGAGCGTTTTTTTTGGAACCAGCAGATTCTCTAACCTCGGGTGACCGCGACGCGTTCACCCGAGGTTAGAGAATCTGGAGCCGGACGGGCCAGGAGAAGGCCTGGGTGTTCCAGGGACTCTCTGCGTGGGAGAAAAACGGGGCTCCCGACAAGCACCTGAGTCATCTGCTCACATCTGTCTGGGACCTCCGGAACTGACAGACCTTTGAAGATATTCAGTAGGAGTTTTGAGCGCCCTTTCTGCCTGAGGCTCACACTTCTGGTAACCCAGCAGACCTGGTGGAGTGTCAGAGATGGGCGGGCAGGCATTGTCTCAGCTGCTGTGCACGAAATCAAGATGTGCGCGCCCCTTGTGTCCAAGTGCGGCATTGCACCCTTGCGTAACTTTGCATCTGACTAAACGTGGGACCTGGAGACTGAGATCCCACTCAGGATTCGAACCAGTGTTCTTAGGGTTAGAAGCCAGGCGCCTTATCCCCTAAGTATTCTCTCCAGCCCAGAAACTCCTTTTAATTCCTTATAAGCCTTATGAGCTGAAGAGTGGGCAGAAGGAATCGAGAACCTCAGACTTGGAAAGTGTACCTTGAGGCACAGAGTCGCAAGAAGGAGGCGCTTGAGAACCTTCCTGACAACACGGTGGATGCAGGTGTGGTGATGGACAACAACAAGGGCAAGGTATGGAAAAATCGCCAGTACGTCATTTCTTCATTGAGTCACACTTGCAAAACATCGCAAAGCCAAAATAACAAAAAGAAAAAAGAAGGGAAGGAAGGAAGGAAGGAAGGAAGGAAGGAAGGAAGGAAAAGAAAGGAAGGAAGAAGGACAGACAGCAAAGACTCAAGCAAGCAAGCAACAGAGAAAGAAAGAAAAACTAAAATATACAATAAATGAAATGAATTACGATCGAAACAGACTGAAGCTTTGACTTTACATAGCCTAAATGCCGGGCATAGTTGTAAGCGAAGCGATGACACACAACCCATTTGGCAAACGTCTATTAGGTCCTGCTAAGGAGACGACTCGATAATCTTTGAAAATTACAAAAAACACTATGTGCTCTATCTTTGCAGGAGACACACAGATGGCTATGCAGGCCTTTGTCATGATAGAGAAAACTCAGTGCTGGTTTCAGAAACTTTCCAGCAGATCACCTGGGAAAGAAAATAACACAGACACAAAGCCAGAGTCACCTGGTGTCATCACATGAAAAGTCGATATCACAGAAGCCCCTTTTACTGATATCCAGAGAATGCTCGCTGGCACTTACTATGTATGTTAGGACATTAGAAGGATTTAATTCTGAGATTGACACTTCTTAGAAGTTATTCTAACATTTCCAGGAAACCAATTGTGAATAAGAACATGTTACAAGGGTTTGGCTGGAAGTTCAAGGCCAGACAGAGATGCCACAGTGAATTCTGTGTTAGCCCAGGCTACAGCCACTGCTACCCTGTACCCCCAAAAATGTATGTATGTATTTATTTAATATATATATATATATATATATATATATATATATATATATATATATGTGTGTGTGTGTGTGTGTGTGTGTTTGTGTGTGTGTATGTTTCTGTGTTGATGGATACACATTTACATATGGCCTTAAACCTAATCCTATTGAGATATATATAAAAATTTATATACATTCACATATAATTATATATGTTAGTATATGTATGTATTATGTATTATAAATAACGTATAAAAATCTATAATACATGTAATTATATTTTATACATGTCATATATGTAAATATATATATATATTATATATATATATATATATAATATATATATATAAATTTCCATGTATAGTCATATATGAACTCATATATTTACACATAAGTTTATATATAATTTAAATATATATTCATATGTGTATATATTCTGGGTGAGCGGGCAGTAAAAGAACACTGTTCCTCGCACCTCACGGAGTTCTCACTCTCCTTCCAGGATCCTGCACCGACACCCGAGCTCACTTCAGAAAACCTGAGTCCCTCTCGTCATCAACGACAATGACAGGCGAGACAGTGGTCCAAGTAATTGGACTCAGAGCCCCGGGAAGATTTTTCAAAATCTCTCTCTACCTTACTATTTCAAGCAGGGCCTTGGTCTCTAGCGGCCGGCTTCTAACCCCTCGAGGCCCTTTCCCGTCAACCCTCCACGATCTCCTTAGTTAGGCTGGGCCATTCCTAGGAAAACACACCCTCTGTGACCTGTTTGTTCATTTTTCAGACATCCCCCTTCCGGGAGGCTCGGAACTAAGAGTGATGGCATGAAATGTAAGATATCGCTCCATTTCCAAAAAAGACCCTTCCGCTCACCGCCTGTCCCCTGGCTCAGCAGTCCAAACTCAGGCGGCCATTTGGAGCGTTTTTTTGGAACCAGCAGATTCTCTTCTCGGGTAACCTCGGGTGACCGCGACGCGTTCACCCGAGGTTAGAGAATCTGGAGCCGGGCAGGCCAGGAGAAGGCCTGGGTGTTCCAGGGACTCTCTGCGTGGGAGAAAACGGGGCTCCCGACAAGCACCTGAGTCATCTGCTCACATCTGTCTGGGACCTCCGGAACTGACAGACCTTTGAAGATATTCAGTAGGAGTTTTGAGCGCCCTTCTGCCTGAGGCTCACACTTCTGGTAACCCAGCAGACCTGGTGGAGTGTCAGAGATGGGCGGGCAGGCATTGTCTCAGCTGCTGTGCACGAAATCAAGATGTGCGCCCCCTTGTGTCCAAGTGCGGCATTGCCCTTGCGTAACTTTGCATCTGACTAAACGTGGGACCTGGAGACTGAGATCCCACTCAGGATTCGAACCAGTGTTCTTAGGGTTAGAAGCCAGGCGCCTTATCCCTAAGTATTCTCTCCAGCCCAGAAACTCCTTTTAATTCCTTATAAGCCTTATGAGCTGAAGAGTGGGCAGAAGGAATCGAGAACCTCAGACTTGGAAAGTGTACCTTGAGGCACGGAGTCGCCAGAAGGAGGCGCTTGAGAACCTTCCTGACAACACGGTGGATGCAGGTGTGGTGATGGACCACAACAAGGGCAAGGTATGGAAAAATCGCCAGTACGTCATTTCTTCATTGAGTCACACTTGCAAAACATCGCAAAGCCAAAATAACAAAAAAAAAAAAGGGAAGGAAGGAAAGGAAGGAAGGAAAGGGAAGGAAGGAAAAGAAAAGAAAGGAAGAAGGAAAGGAAAGGAAGGAAGAAGGACAGACAGCAAAGACTCAAGCAAGCAAGCAACAGAGAAAGAAAGAAAAACTAAAATATACAATAAATGAAATGAATTACGATCGAAACAGACTGAAGCTTTGACTTTACATAGCCTAAATGCGGGGGAATAGTTGTAAGCGAAGCGATGACACACAACCCATTTGGCAAACGTCTATTAGGTCCTGCTAAGGAGACGACTCGATAATCTTTGAAAATTACAAAAAACACTATGTGCTCTATCTTTGCAGGAGACACACAGATGGCTATGCAGGCCTTTGTCATGATAGAGAAAACTCAGTGCTGGTTTCAGAAACTTTCCAGCAGATCACCTGGGAAAGAAAATAACACAGACACAAAGCCAGAGTCACCTGGTGTCATCACATGAAAAGTCGATATCACAGAAGCCTCCCTTTTACTGATATCCAGAGAGAATGCTCGCTGGCACTTACTATGTATGTTAGGACATTAGAAGGATTTAATTCTGAGATTGACACTTCTTAGAAGTTATTCTAACATTTCCAGGAAACCAATTGTGAATAAGAACATGTTACAAGGGTTTGGCTGGAAGTTCAAGGCCAGACAGAGATGCCACAGTGAATTCTGTGTTAGCCGGGGCTACAGCCACTGCTACCCTGTACCCCCTCCAAAAATTATTATGTATGTATTTATTTATATATATATATATATATATATATATATATATATATATATATATATATATATATATGTGTGTGTGTGTGTGTGTGTGTTGCGTGTGTGTGTATGTTTCTGTGTTGATGGATACACATTTACATATGGCCTTAAACCTAATCCTATTGAGATATATATAAAATTTATATATATATATATATATATAATTATATATGAACATGTTACAAGGTTTTGGCTGGAAGTTCAAGGCCAGACCCCATGTACCCTCCCAAAATATGTATATATATGTGTGTGTGTGTGTGTGTGTGTGTATGTACATTTACATATGTATAAATAATCCTATTGAGATATATATAAAAATTTATATACATTCACATATAATTATATATGTTAGTATATGTATGTATTATATTATAAATAATATATAAAAATATATAATACATATTATATTTTATACATATCATATATATAAATATATAATATATATTTATATATCTAATATATGTATAAATTTCCATGTATAGTCATATATGAACTCATATATTTACACATAAGTTTATATATAATTTAAATATATATTCATATATGTGTATATATTCTGGGTGAGCGGGCAGTAAAAGAACACTGTTCCTCGCACCTCACGGAGTTCTCACTCTCCTTCCAGGATCCTGCACCGACACCCGAGCTCACTTCAGAAAACCTGAGTCCCCTCGTCATCAATCAACAACAATGAGAGGAGAGTGGTCCAAGTAATTGGACTCAGAGCCCGGGAAGATTTTTCAATCTCTCTACCTTACTATTTCAAGCAGGGCCTTGGTCTCTAGCGGCCGGCTTCTAACCCCTCGAGGCCCTTTACCGTCAACCCCCCACGATCTCCTTAGTTAGACTGGGCCATTCCTAGGAAAACACACCCTCTGTGACCTGTTTGTTCATTTTTCAGACATCCCCCTTCCGGGAGGCTCGGAACTAAGAGTGGCATGAAATGTAAGATATCGCTCCCATTTCAAAAAAAGACCCTTCCGCTCACCGCCTGTCCCCTGGCTCAGCAGTCCAAACTCAGGCGGCCATTTGGAGCGTTTTTTTGGAACCAGCAGATTCTCTAACCTCGGGTGACGCGACGCGGTCATTTTATTTATTTATTTATATTTATTTGTTTTTATTATATTTATTTATATTTGTTTATTTAACATTTATACTGCTTTGTTTATTATACTTATTTAGTAAATATATTTATTCGTTGTTTTATCTATTTATTATTTATACTCATTTTTTGGTAATTATCCTTATTTATCATTTTATTTATTTATTTTTTTATTTATTTTTTTTTTTGATTGTTTAATATTCATATTGATTTATTACATTTACTTAATTATCATATTAATTTATTGTTCTATCTTTACTTATTATTTATATTCGTTGATTTAGTATTTATTGTTTATTATGTTGACTTATTTGTAGAAATTTATTTAATATTTATGCTTATACATTGATTTATATTTATTAATTTATTATTTATATATATTTACATATTATTTATAATCGTGTTTAATATTTATCCTTATTTGTTTATTATATTTATTTATTATTTATATTCATTTATTTAGTATTTAATCCTTATTTGTTTATTATATTTATTTATTATTTTATTTATTATGTGTATTAATTTATTTATCATTTAAGTTCATTTATTTAATAGTCATATTTTTTTTTTATATATATATATATATATATATATATATATATATATATATATTGCTTTTCTTATTTATTGGTTATACTCATTTACTTAATATTTATACTGATTTGTTTATAATATTTATTTATCATTTATATTTATTGTTTTATTTTTATTATTTTGTTTTCTTTGTTTTGTTTTTGATTTTTTGTTTTTCGAGGTAGAGTCCCACCACTCTGGGCCAGGCTGACCTGTAATTAACTTTGTAGTTTCAGGGTGGCCTCGAACTCACAGCGATCCTCCTACCTCGGCCTCCCAGTGCTGGGATTACAGGCGTGTACCACCATGCCCTGCTATTTTCATTATATTTATTTGTTTAATTTATTTTATTTTATTCATTCATTATATTCATTTGTCATAATTATTTATTTGTTGTTTTATTGATTGATTATGTATATCTATTTTTTCGTTTTATCATTTCACCATTTGGTAGTGGAGAGAGAGAATGGGACCGTCATGCCACGGCCTCCCAGGGACCACTGGCACCGCTTTGTGCTTTGGGACCTGGGGATTCGAACCCGGGTCTTTGGGCTCCGCTGGCAGGTTCCCTAACCGCTGAGCCACCTTGCCAGACCAAATGTAGATAGAGCTCATGAATGAAGCTGTCAGACAGCCTGAGAGAACAGAAACCAGCCCCTCAGTCCCTTACACACTCGATTAAAGGAAGGAAGGAAGGAAGGAAGGAAGGAAGGAAGGAAGGAAGGAAGGGAAGGAAGGAAGGAAGGGAAGGGAGGAGGGAGGAAAGGAAGGAAGGAAGGGTGAGGAAAAGACTTCTTTAACTGACAACTTCCATCAATAGAAACAATATAAAAAGATGAAAATATCATCCGTTTGTAGTGGTGGGATGCCCCCGCATTCATTCTCCCAGTTGAAAACCCTACAAGATATCTGCTTTTTAGCTGTTTCTGGGGAGTCCCTGCTGGATACAGAAATTGTGTCTGGGGTACCGACCGACTGTGGGTGCGGAACCAAAAATTATGTAGGAGACACAGACAAGGCTAGCATGTACCAACCGCCCTCCCCTCGCCCGGTGAAGAATGGGAAGAAGGGGCGGCGGGGGCGGCACAGGCAGAGGCAAAGTGTCAGTGAGGTACAGGACAGGGTAGGAGGTAAAGCTCTCTCTCTCTCTCTCTCTCTCTCTCAAGAGACTCGTGACAGGATGGGAGTGGTGGGTGGCACTATGCATTCCCACACTCCCGCTTGAAAGAAAGAGAGAGAGAGAGAATGGAAAAGACATTTTTTTTCTTTTCACTTCCTAACGTATTGTGAAGAACTCTGACATGCGGGCATCATGTTGTGAGTGCTTGTTTCTTTAAGAGTGTTCACCTAAAAATCCATAGGAGAGACAGAAGAAACATATCATGTCCATCACAAAGCAAGCTCTGCTTTTAAGAAATGTCGGTTTTATTTTACCTAGAAAAACCTGCAGGGCAACTAGAAGAATCACAGCAGCGGTTAAAGGAAGGAGGAGGAGGAGGAGGAGGAGGAGGAGGAGGAGGAGGAGGAGGAGGAGGAGGAGGAGAAAGAATGGGCTGGGGAGATAGAGGTGGTTGATCCCGTAGTTACTTAAAGGTGGGGTTCAATTCCCCACTAACCATGTAAAAGCAGGTACACGACCCGGCACTTGTGTCCTGAGTTAGTTCCCTTTGCAGTGGCAGGAGAGCCTAGCATTCATTCTCCCACATGAAAATCCTACAAGTCATCTGTGTAAAATTAAACATTTTTTTTCTTAGCGGTTTCTGACGAGTACCGGGCAACTCCAGTACAGAACCAACAGTACCTAGGAGACAGTAGAAGGCTGGCATGTACAACAAACGCCCTCCCCTTGCCCAGCGAAATATGTAAGCCAGATGCATAAGGGGGCACATGCATCTGGAGTTTGTTTGCAGTGGCTGAAGGCTTGGTGTGCCCCCCCCCTCTCTCTCTCTCCTCTCAAATAAACAAATATAAATATACATTTAAAATACTTAAAAAGTGAAGAAAAAACACACACACACACACACACACACACACACACACACACGGCATCCACAACAGTACTTAAATGTGAGACTGGAGTTCGTTTGCAGTGGCAGAAGACTCACCATTTGTTCATTCTCATCCATTTATCATTTTTATCATCTATCTATATCTATCTATCTATCTATCTATCTATCTATCTATCTATCTATCTATCTATCTATCATCTCTCTGTATGTCTCCATGGTCTACCATTTCTCATCTCTTTAAATAAATAACTATAAATGATAGATAAGAAAAGAAAAGAAAGTAAAAATCTGGGTGTGGTGGCACACGCCTTTAATCCCAGCACTTGGGAGGAGGTAGGAGGGTCGCCATGAGTTCAAGGCCAGTCTGAGACTACATAGGCTGAAGTCCAGGTCAGCCTGGGCTAGAGTAAGACTCTATTTCAAAAACAAAAAAGAAGAAAAAAGAGAAAGAAAACGAAATAAAAGAAAGTAGCAGTAAGAGTAAGAAGGGGGTGTGAGGACAGAATGAAAAGTCCTACAGGTTATCTCTGTTGACCATTCAGAAAATATCTTTTTTTAAGGACACATAGTAATTTAGATAAAGATCACAAAGCAGCCTAACATGGTGGCGAAGCCCTTTCACTCCAGTGCTCACTCGCTCCAGGCGCTGACTTAGGAGGATTTCTGTGAGTTCCAGGCCCCTCTTGGGCTACAGAGTGAACTCTGCACGAGTGTGGTGGGTGTGGGTGAGGGCCTGTTTTCCAGACTTTCACCGTCTCACGTTTCAAACAGCAACATCTAGATGGCACCCCGGTCCCAGGAAAGCATTGGCTAACATCACTAGGATGGGTGGCTCTTCTCTCCTCCCGCTCCCCTCAAATAAAAGCAGAAGACAAGCCGGGTGTGGTGGCGCATGCCTTTAATCCCAGCACTTGGGAGGCAGAGGTAGGAGGATGTCCATGAGTTCGAGGCCACCCTGAGACTACATAGTGAA
>JAEOAD010001961.1:17500-31210 GCA_036365145.1 Orientallactaga sibirica
GGTGTGCATTGCTTGCTTGAAATTGCATGTGGTCACTCACCCTAACTGAAGAAGGAATGCTAAAATACCTTTACCCCAAATGCTTAGTTATTTGAGCACTTAAAAATGTTCTTTGTTTTAGGTGTAAAAGGCAGATGTCTTTTTTTTTTTTTCATTCTGCAAGGTAGGGGGTCTCACTCTAGTCCAGGCTGACCTGGAAATAACTATGTAGTCTCAGGGTGGCCTTGAACTCTTGGCGATCCTCCTCTGCCTCTGCCTCCCAGGGCTGGGATTAAAGGCGTGTGCCACCAAACCTGGGTACCTCGAACTCATTGAGATCTTCCTACATCTGCCTCCTGAGTGCTGGGATTAAAGGCATGAACTGCCATGCCCAGGCCTTGTGTATTTTGTTTGTTTGTTTGTTTTTAATTTTTATTTATTTTTTTATTTATTTTTTTTTTTTTTTTTTTGAGAGAGATAGGAGAGGGAGACAGAGAATGGGCGCGCCTGCAGTCTCTCAACTGCTGTGAACAAAATCCAGATGAGTGCACCGCCTTGTGGTCAAGTGCAGTATTGCGCCCTTGCGTCACTTTGCATGTGGCTAAACATGGGACCTGGAGATGGGAACCGCTGGAGATTGGAACCACTGTTCTTAGGCTTAGGAGGCAGGTGCCTTAACCACTAAGCCATCTCTCCAGCCCAGAAATTCCTTTTGTCTCATAAGCCTTAGGAGCTGAAGAGTGGGCAGAAGTAATCGAGAACCTCAGACTTGGAAAGTGTGCCTGAGGCACAGAGTCCCCACAAGGAGGCCCTTGAGAACCTTCCTGACAACACACAGTGGATGCAGGTGTGGTGATGGACCACAATGAGGGCAAGGTATGGAAAAATTGCCAATATGCCATCTGTTCATTCACTCACACTTGCAATCAGGGATGAAAGCATGGTCAGTACACAACACCAGGACCCCTATTAACACAGTGAGAATTTGTGGTGGCCTGACGTGATGCAGAAAAGACTTAAAACTCCAAATCTGATGTTGTTGAGAAAGGGCAAGCGCATAGTTACGCTTTATGCTTCTATGGAAAATACGATTTCAGACAGTGATTCCACTGTCTGGAAACACTTTAAATGGTTTCTCAGGAGAATTACACCTTTACTTGCCAGGACAGGATCTCATTAGCGTTGGGGACAAGTCTCGCGCAATCACACGTTCCTTTCCAGGGCATCTCGCTTCAATTACAAGTAGTGAAAAAACTATGTGTGAAATTTGACCTATGATTGTGATCTCGAGACTTTTGTCTGTGATTTTCCATCATCAGGAGGCACGAGTCTATTAAAAATCCCTTTGAGTTTGATGTGGTTCAACGCACCTTGATCCCCAGCACTGACAAGGAGGATGTACATGCTTAGGTATGAGTTCAAAGCCAGCCTGAGATAACATTGTGTGTTCTACTTCAGCCTGGGCTAGAGTGAGACCCTACCGTGAAAAACCAAAACATAGCCGGGAGTGGTGGTGCATGTCTTGAATCCCAGCCCTTGGCAGACAGAGGTAGGAGGATGGCATAGAGTTCGAGGCCACCCTGAGACGCCACGGTGAATTCCTGTTCAGCCTCAGATCGAGTGAGACACTACATCGCAAAAACCAAAATAAAAAAAAAAAAAAAAGAAAGAAAGAAAGAAAAAGAAAAAAGAAAGGAAGGAAGAAAGAGAGAAAGCAAAGATGAAAGCAAACAAGCAAAAGGGAAAGAAAGAAAAAACAAAACACACAATACAATAAAATAAATTACGATCGAAACAGCCTGAATCTTTGACCTTACATAGCCTAAATGTCGCTGGATATTGGAAAGAGTGTCCTTAGGGTTAGGAGGCAGGCGCCTTAACCCCTAAGCCATCTCTCCAGCCCAGAAATTCCTTTTGCCTTATAAGCCTTATGAGATGAAGAGTGGGCAGAAGGAATCGAGAACTTCAGATTTGGAAAGTGTACCTTGAGGCACGGAGTCCCCACAAGGAGGGGCTAGAGAACCTTCCTGACAACACAGTGGATGCAGGTGTGATGATGGACCACAACAAGGGTAAGGTAAGGAAAAATCGCCAATATGCCATTTCTTCATTCAGTCACACTTGCAAAACATCACAAAGTCTGAATAACAAGAAAAAAAAAAAAAAGGAAGGAAGGAAGGAAGGAAGGAAGGAAGGAAAGAAAGAAAGGAAGGAAGAAAGACAGAAAGCAAAGACTCAAGCAAGCAAGCAACAGAGAAAGAAGGAAAAACTAAAATACACAATAAATCAAATAAATTACGATCGATACAGACTGAAGCTTTGACTTTACATAGCCTAAATGGTGGGACAAGCTGTAAGCTGAGCGATTACATACAACACGTTTGGCAAACGTCTATTAGGTCCTGCTAAGGAGAGGACTCGATAATCTTTGAAAATGACAGAAAAACCCTATGTGCTCTATCTGTGCAGGAGACACACAGATGGCTATGCAGGCCTTTGTCATGATAGAGAAAATTCAGAGTTGGTTTCAGAAACTTTCCAGAAGATCTCCTGGGAAAGAAAATTCCAAAGACCCAAGGCCAGTGTCACCTGGTGTCATCACATGAAAAGTCGACATCACAGAAGCCTCCCTTCAACTGAGATCCAGAGAATACTCGCTGGCACTTACTATGTATGTTAGGACATTAGAAGGATATAATTCTGAGATTGATACTTCTTAGAAGTTATTCTCACTTTTCCTGGAAACCAATGGTGAATAAGTACATTTTAGAAGGGTGTCTGCTGTGAGTTAAAGGCCAGCCTGAGATGCCACAGTGAATCCTGTGTCAGCCGGGGCTACAGCCAGTCCCTACCTGACACACCCCAAATTATATGCGTGTATGTGCGTATATGTATATATTTATGGATATGAATTTACATATGGCCTTAAACCTAATCCTATTATGAGAATATATATATATATATTTATATATATATATATATATATATATATATTTATATATATATTATATATAGTTGTATATGTAACTATTATGTATATAAATAACGTATAATAATCTATAATACATGTAATTATATTTTATACATGTCATATATAAATATATATCACATATAATTTTATATATGTGATATATGGATAAATTTTCATGTATATTCGTATATGAACTCATATTTACATATAAGTTTATATATACAATTAAATATATATTCATATATATTCTGAATAATGTGTAATACATAAAATAAATATATAGTATATGTGTGTGTGTGTGTGTGTGTGTGTGTGTGTGTGTGTGTGTATCATGCTGTAAACAACTCCTCCTGCTTTTGGCTGCATGACACTGTACATAGGGTAGATGTTACATTTATTTCTTTGGTTTTTGGGGTTGTCTTGGTTTTCCAGGTAGGACTGGCTCTAACCCAGGCTGAGCTGGAATTCACTCTGTCGTCTCAGGGTGGCCTCGAACACACAGCCACGACCTTCCTCACTCTCTGCCTCCATGCTAGTGCTGCTGAGATGAAGGCGTGAGCGCCACCATAGATATATTTTATTATATTATTATTATTATTACTTCATTTTATTATTTTCATGACTTATTTATAAGAGAGGTAGAAGGTGTCAGACAGAGACAGAGAGAGTGAGAATGTGACTTCCAGGTCAGCCTGAGCTACAGTGAGACACTACCTCTCAAAAGCAAAACATAAAAAAAGTAAAATATAGAAGGGCTGCAGCGAAGGCTTAGTAGTTAGGGCATTTGCTTGAAGCCAAAAGAACCAGGTTCGATTCCCCGTCCCCCACCTTAGCCAGATGCACATGGTGGCACATGCATCTGGCATTCATTTGCATTGCCTGAGGGCCCTGGCACGTCCATTTTTCTCCCTCTCCATCTTCTTCTGTCTCTCAGAAATCAATGAATCAATCAAAAAATCAATCATTCAATAGAATCAACAAGTGATTCAGAAACACATTTGGACAAGGTCTATTAGGTCCCACTAAGCAAAGGACTCGATATTCTTTGAAAATTAGAGAAAAACTCTATGAGCTCTATCTCTGCAGGAGAGACCCAGCATGTTATGCAGGCCTTTGTTATGATCAAGAAAACTCAGAGTTGATTTCAGAAGCTTTCCAGGCGAGAGAAAGGGGGGCCGGATGGTAGAGCAACCGCAACAGTGGCTCTCCTATAAAAATCCCACTGCCTTCTGTGGCATAGAAACCGATTTGCCAATGCAGACTGCGGCTGACTGCGTGTTTTGCTTTTTTTTTTTTTTTTTTTTTCTTGCACAGAGGCAACGAGATCCGAGGACAAATTTGACAAAATTCATGAAAAGATACCTGACCCCTATAAAAAGAGAGGAAGAGCTTGCCAGCTGAAAGAGCACCCCAGACACTGCACAGAGATCTTGAGGAGGAGAGAGCCACATGGCTGGTTGAGGGCAGACTTTGGAAACCTACACTGGTGAGATGGGGAGGAAAAAGGAAATGTACGAGGGAGCAGAGTTCTAGAGGCTGCTAACCTCTGAGTATTAGAATAGACTCCAATCAGCACAAAGGTGAAGGAGATAGGCACAGAGAACACTGGACTCCCGTGGAGTCCAGAGTCACAGAGATCCAGAGACAAGTGGCTCCCAGACCTCATCAGCGAAGTAGCCATAACACTCAACCGGGCCGGCTCATAGAGATTCATGCAAGTGTGGGCTGAAAGACTGCGAGAGCCACAAGGCGGGACAGAGACATGGCCTCGCCCCGAGCAATTGACGTCTACCCCAAATGCACGACCCACAATAGCCATGGAGATGTAAACCGGCATCCCCAGGAGCAGGGTCCCTGGGGGAGGGGAATGGACGAGGGTAAGCATGGAACCCACACATGCTGTTTATGCACTCACTGAGTGGGTCTATAACTACAAAGCAAACACGCACCAGCAAAAATCAAACAGAGACACCAATGTTCAGGAGATTATGCAGAAGAGAGTGTGCAGAATCCAGAGGGCGTGGGGCAACATGGACAGGCACTGAATCCCACCACTGGTGGACTTCTGCCAAAAAAGTTAGGAACCAGAGCATGGGGAATGCTCACTGTGGTAGTTTGAATATATGTCCCCAATATATTCAGTGTTTTATTATTTTATAGTTTGCATCTGCAATCACCTTGCTAGAGGCAAGGTCACTGGGGCCCGGTCTTAAGGTGTGGTGATGGTTTGAGAGTCCATTGTAAAGATATGCAAATGTGCCTAGCAGGAGTTCCTGAAGTGTGCTGTGTGACCTTTTGGCTGTTTTTTTTTGCTCTGTGTGCTGTGGTGGCTGGTTGGTTTTTGCTCTCTCTGTTTGGCCCTGTGTAGAGCAGGCCACTTCTTCTGCCATTATGGAACTTCCCTGGATCTGTAAGCTTCAATAAATAATATCCCTTCCTCCATAACTGTGCCTGGGTCTGGAAGTTCATCTCAGCGAACCTGAAGCTGTCTGCTACAGTACTCACCATCCCACAGGAGTGCGTCCTCCATGAACCTGGCTGTGTGAAGACGGGCTTTTGATGGTACTTTGTGGTGGGGAATGGGCATGGACTTGGTGCTCTGAAATGAAAATGGTAAAAGAGTGGTAAAAAGAAGCAGTTTTATGGACTGCGACAATGAGAGTTTGCGACTGGCCTTCAGCCTATTAATCAGGTTCCCACGGGCCTTTGTGAGTGGGCAGGAAAAGAACACTTTGTTGGAACTGGGCACTGTCATGGAGTTCTGACTCATTCCAGTGTCCTGCACCGACAACCGAGTTAACTTCAGAATGGCTGAGTCCCTCTGATCATATCGGACAGTGACAGGCGAGTCAGTGGTCCAAGTAATTGGACTCAAAGTCCCGCAAAGATTTTTAAATCTCTCTACCTTAGTATTGGAAGCAGGACCTGGCTCTTTGGCGGCAGCTTCTACCTCCTAGAGGCCTTTGCCCGAGAGCCTCCAGGAATTCCACGATCTCCTTAGTTAGGCTGGGCCAGTCCTAGGAAAACACACCCTCTGTGACCTGTTTGTTCATTTTTCAGACATCCCCCTTCTGGTAGGCTCTGATTAAGAGTGATGGCATGAAATCTAAGATAGAGCTCCATTTCAAAAAAAGACCCTTCAAGGCTCACCACCTGTCCCCTGGCTCAGCAGTCCAAACTCAGGCGGCCATTTGGAGCGTTTTTTTGGAAAGGCTGAGAAAGATTCTCTAGAATGGTGATGAGTTTCATGGGGGGTTAGAGAATCTGAGCCGGACGGTCCAGGAGAAGGCCTGGGTGTTCCAGGGACTATCTGCGTGGGAGAAAAACGGGGCTCCCTACAAGCACCTGAGTCACCTGCTCACATCTGTCTGGGACATCCAGAACTGACAGAGGTTTTAAGATATTCAGTAGGAATTTTGAGCACCTTTTCTACCTGAGGCGCACACTTCTGGTACCCAGCAGACCTAGTGGAGTGTCAGAGATGGGCGGGCAGGATGTGTCTCAGCTGCTGTATTGAAATCAAGATGTGCCCGCCCCCTTGTGTCCAAGTGAGGCATTGCACTCATGCGTAACAGTATCTGACTAAACGTGGGACCTGGAGACTGAAATCCCACTCAGGATTCGAACCGGTGTTCTTAGGGTTAGAGGCCAGGGGCCTTAACCCCTAAGTATTCTCTCCAGCCCAGAAATTCCTTTTAATTCCTTATAAGCCTTATGAGCTGAAGAGTGGGCAGAAGGAATCGAGACCCTCAGACTTGGAAAGTGTAGCTTGAGGCACGGAGTATGCCAATGTGAGGCGCTTGAGAACCTTCCTGACAACAGGGTGGATGCAGGTTTGGTGATGGACCATAACAAGGGCAAGTTTATGGAAATATATTCAGTGTTTTAGTATTTTCATTTCTTCATTCAGTCACACTTGCAAACCATCGCAAAGCCAAAATAAAAAAAAGCAAAAAAGAAGAAGGAAGGAAGGAAGGAAGCAAGGAAGAAAAGAAAAGAAAGGAAGTAAGAAAGGGAAAGCAAGAAGGACAGACAGCAAAGACTCAAGCAAGCAAGCAAGGAACAGAGGAAGAAAGAAAACTAAAATATACAATAAATCAAATAAATTACGATCGAAACAGACTGAAGCTTGGACTTTACATAGCCTAAAATGCGGGAATAGTTGTAAGTGAAAGCGATGACACACAACCCATTTGGCAAACGTCTATTAGGTCCTGCTAAGGAGACGACTCGATAATCTCTGAAAATTACAGAAAAACCCTATGTGCTCTATCTTTGCAGGAGACACACTGATGGCTATGCAGGCCTTTGTCAGGATAGAGAAAATTCAGTGCTGGTTTGAGAAACTTTCCAGCAGATCACCTGGGAAAGAAAATAACACAGACACAAGGCCAGAGTCACCTGGTGTCATCACATGAAAAGTCGACATCACAGAAGCCTCCCTTCAACGGAGATCCAGAGAATGCTCGCTGCACTTACTATGTATATTAGGACATTACAAGGATTTGATTGAGAGTTGACACTTCTAGAAGTTAGCAAGTAACTTTCTAACTTTTCCAGGAAACCAATTGTGAATAAGTACATGTTATAAGGCTTTGGCTGGAAGTTCAAGGCCAGCCTGAGATGCCCACAGATCTCCTGTTAGGCGGCCTACAGCCCACAGCCACACACCCCTAAAACCTGTTAAAAAAATGTTTTGTATGTATGTATGTATGTATGTATGTATATAATGTATATATGTATGTATGTGTGTAAGATATGTGTGTGTGTGTTGTGTGTGTTGTGGTGTGTGTGTATGTTTCTGGTTCAGCAGTCCAAACACATTTCCATGAGCCTTAAAAAAATAATTATATTATATATATATATATAAAAATTTATATACATATGTATATAATTATGTATATCAGTATATGTATGTATTATGAAAAACGGGGCGTATAAAAAATCTACCTGAGTCATTATTATTTTATACATGTCATGTATGTAAATATATAACATATATTTAAATATCTAATATATGAATAAATTTCCATGTATATTCATATATGAACTCATATATTTACATATTTACATATAAGTTTATATATAAGATGAAATATATATTCATATGTATATATATATTCTGGGTGCCCCTTGGCAGTAAAAGAACCCTGTGTGCATCCTCGTGGGACCTGGAGACTGGAGTCCCACTCAGGATTCGAACCGGTTCTTCCAGGATCCTGCACCGACACCCGAGCTCACTCTCCAGAACCTGAGAGTCCTCTCGTGTTCAACAACAATGACAGGCGAGACAGTGGTCCAAGTAATTGGACTCAGAGCCCCGGGAAGATTTTTAAATCTCTCCACCTTAGCATTTCAAGCAGGGGCCTTGGTCTGGCGGCCGGCTTTTAACTCGAGAGGCCCTTTCCCGTCAGCCCTCCACGATCTCCTTAGTTAGGCTGGGCCATTTCTAGGAAAACACCCTCTGTGACCTGTTTGTTCATTTTTCAGACATCCGCCTTCCGGTAGGCTCGTAAATAAGAGTGATGGCATGAAATGTAAGATATCGCTCCAAAAAAAAAAAGACCCTTCCGCTCACCGCCTGTCCCCTGGGCTCAGCAGTCCAAACTCAGGCGGCCATTTGGAGCGTTATTTTTGAAAAGCAGATTCTCTAACCCCGGGTGACTGCGACGCGTTCAAGGGTTAGAGAATCTGGAGCCGGACGGGCCAGGAGAATGCCTGGGTGTTCCAGGGACTATCTGCGTGGGAGAAAAACGGGACTTTACAAGAACCTGAGTCATCTGCTCACATCTGTCTGGGACCTCCAGAACTGACAGAGGTTTTAAGATATTCAGTAGGAGTTTTGAGCGCCTTTTCTGAAAATTACAAACGCACACTTCTGGTAACCCATCAGACCTGGTGGAGTGTCAGGCCTTTGGGGATAGAGAAAATTCAGTGCTGGTTTGAGAAACTTTCCAGCAGATCACCTGGGAAAGAAAATATTGCACAGACACAAGGCCAGAGTCACCTGGTGTCATCACATGAAAAGTCGACATCACAGAAGCCTCCCTTCAACTGAGATCCAGAGAATGCTCGCTGCACTTACTATGTATATTAGGACATTAGAAGGATTTGATTCTGAGATTGACACTTCTTAGAAGTTATTCTAACATTTCCAGGAAACCAATTGTGAATAAGAACATGTTTAAGGGTTTGGCTGGAAGTTCAAGGCCAGCCAGAGATGCCACAGTGAATTCTGTGTTAGCCCGGCTACAGCCACAGCCACTGCTACTAAAAAATTTTTAAAAAAAAATTATGTATATATGTATGTATGTATGTATGTATGTGTATATGTATATATGTGTGTGTGTGTGTGTGTGTGTGTGTGTGTGTGTGTGTGTTTATGGGTGTGTGTATGTTTCTGTGTTGGTGGATACACATTTCCATATGGCCTTAAACCTAATCCTATTGAGATATATATAAAAATTTATATACATTAACATATAATTATATATATTAGTATATGTATGTATTATGTATTATAAATAACGTATAAAAATCTATAATACATGTAATTATATTTTATACATGTCATATATGTAAATATATAATATATATTTATATATCTAATATATGAATAAATTTCCATGTATATCATATATGAACTCATATATTTACATATAAGTTTATATATAATTTAAATATATATTCATATGTGTATATATTCTGGGTGAGCGGGCAGTAAAAGAACACTGTTCCTCGCACCTCACGGAGTTCTCACTCTCCTTCCAGGATCCTGCACCGACACCCGAGCTCACTTCAGAAAACCTGAGTCCCTCTCGTCATCAACAACAATGACAGGCGAGACAGTGGTCCAAGTAATTGGACTCAGAGCCCCGGGAAGATTTTTTTAAATCTCTCCACCTTACTATTTCAAGCAGGGCCTTGGTCTCTAGCGGCCGGCTTCTAACCCTCGAGGCCCTTTCCCGTCAGCCCTCCACGATCTCCTTAGTTAGGCTGGGCCATTCCTAGGAAAACACACCCTCTGTGACCTGTTTGTTCATTTTTCAGACATCCCCCTTCCGGGAGGCTCGAACTAAGAGTGATGGCATGAAATGTAAGATATCGCTCCATTTCCAAAAAGACCCTTCCGCTCACCGCCTGTCCCCTGGCTCAGCAGTCCAAACTCAGGCGGCCATTTGGAGCGTTTTTGGAACCAGCAGATTTCTAACCGGGTGTGACGCGACGCGTTCACCCGAGGTTAGAGAATCTGGAGCCGGACGGGCCAGGAGAAGGCCTGGGTGTTCCAGGGACTCTCTGTGGGAGGAAAACGGGGCTCCCGACAAGCACCTGAGTCATCTGCTCACATCTGTCTGGGACCTCCAGAACTGACAGAGGTTTTAAGATATTCAGTAGGAGTTTTGAGCGCCCTTTTCTGCCTGAGGCTCACACTTCTGGTAACCCAGCAGACCTGGTGGAGTGTCAGAGATGGGGGGCAGGCATTGTCTCAGCTGCTGTGCACGAAATCAAGATGCGCGCCCCCTTGTGTCCAAGTGAGGCATTGCACCCATGCGTAACTTTGCATCTGACTAAACGTGGGACCTGGAGACTGAGAAATCCCACTCAGGATTCGAACCAGTGTTCTTAGGGTTAGAAGCCAGGCGCCTTATCCCCTAAGTATTCTCTCCAGCCCAGAAACTCCTTTTAATTCCTTATAAGTCTTATGAGCTGAAGAGTGGGCAGAAGGAATCGAGAACCTCAGACTTGGAAAGTGTACCTTGAGGCACGGAGTCGCCAGAAGGAGGCGCTTGAGAACCTTCCTGACAACACGGTGGATGCAGGTGTGGTGATGGACCACAACAAGGGCAAGGTATGGAAAAATCGCCAGTATGTCATTTCTTCATTCAGTCACACTTGCAAAACATCGCAAAGCCAAAATAACAAAAAAAGAAAAAGAAGGGAAGGAAGGAAGGAAAGGAAGGAAGGAAGGAAGGAAGAAAGAAAGGAAAGAAAGAAAGGAAGGAAGAAGGACAGACAGCAAAGACTCAAGCAAGCAAGCAAGCAACAGAGAAAGAAAGAAAAACTAAAATATACAATAAATGAAATGAATTACGATCGAAACAGACTGAAGCTTTGACTTTACATAGCCTAAATGCCGGGAATAGTTGTAAGCGAAGCGATGACACACAACCCATTTGGCAAACGTCTATTAGGTCCTGCTAAGGAGACGACTCGATAACCTTGAAAATTACAAAAAACACTATGTGCTCTATCTTTGCAGGAGACACACAGATGGCTATGCAGGCCTTTGTCATGATAGAGAAAACTCAGTGCTGGTTTCAGAAACTTTCCAGCAGATCACCTGGGAAAGAAAATAACACAGACACAAAGCCAGAGTCACCTGGTGTCATCACATGAAAAGTCGATATCACAGAAGCCTCCCTTTTACTGATATCCAGAGAATGCTCGCTGGCACTTACTATGTATGTTAGGACATTAGAAGGATTTAATTCTGAGATTGACACTTCTTAGAAGTTATTCTAACATTTCCAGGAAACCAATTGTGAATAAGAACATGTTACAAGGGTTTGGCTGGAAGTTCAAGGCCAGACAGAGATGCCACAGTGAATTCTGTGTTAGCCTGGGCTACAGCCACTGCTACCCTGTACCCCTAAAAAAAAAATGTATGTATGTATGTATGTATTTATTTATGTATATATATATGTGTGTGTGTGTGTGTGTGTGTGTGTGTGTGTGTGTGTATGTTTCTGTGTTGATGGATACACATTTACATATGGCCTTAAACCTAATCCTATTGAGATATATATAAAAATTTATATACATTCACATATAATTATATATGTTAGTATATGTATGTATTATGTATTATAAATAACGTATAAAAATCTATAATACATGTAATTATATTTTATACATGTCATATATGTAAATATATAATATATATTTATATATCTAATATATGTATAAATTTCCATGTATAGTCATATATGAACTCATATATTTACACATAAGTTTATATATAATTTAAATATATATTCATATGTGTATATTATTCTGGGTGAGCGGGCAGTAAAGAACACTGTTCCTCGCACCTCACGGAGTTCTCACTCTCCTTCCAGGATCCTGCACCGACACCCGAGCTCACTTCAGAAAACCTGAGTCCCTCTCGTCGTCATCAACGACAATGACAGGCGAGACAGTGGTCCAAGTAATTGGACTCAGAGCCCCGGAAGATTTTTAAATCTCTCTACCTTACTATTTCAAGCAGGGCCTTGGTCTCTAGCGGCCGGCTTCTAACCCCTCGAGGCCCTTTCCCGTCAACCCTCCACGATCTCCTTAGTTAGGCTGGGCCATTCCTAGGAAAACACACCCTCTGTGACCTGTTTGTTCATTTTTCAGACATCCCCCTTCCGGGAGGCTCGGAACTAAGAGTGATGGCATGAAATGTAAGATATCGCTCCATTTCCAAAAAGACCCTTCCGCTCACCGCCTGTCCCCTGGCTCAGCAGTCCAAACTCAGGCGGCCATTTGGGAGCGTTTTTTGGAACCAGCAGATTCTCTAACCTCGGGGTGACCGCGACGCGTTCACCCGAGGTTAGAGAATCTGGAGCGGACGGGCCAGGAGAAGGCCTGGGTGTTCCAGGGACTCTCTGCGTGGGAGAAAAACGGGGCCCGACAAGCACCTGAGTCATCTGCTCACATCTGTCTGGGACCTCCGGAACTGACAGACCTTTGAAAGATATTCAGTAGGAGTTTTGAGCGCCCTTTCTGCCTGAGGCTCACACTTCTGGTAACCCAGCAGACCTGGTGGAGTGTCAGAGATGGGGGGGCAGGCATTGTCTCAGCTGCTGTGCACGAAATCAAGATGTGCGCGCCCCTTGTGTCCAAGTGCGGCATTGCACCCTTGCGTAACTTTGCATCTGACTAAACGTGGGACCTGGAGACTGAGATCCCACTCAGGATTCGAACCAGTGTTCTTAGGGTTAGAAGCCAGGCGCCTTATCCCCTAAGTATTCTCTCCAGCCCAGAAACTCCTTTTAATTCCTTATAAGCCTTATGAGCTGAAGAGTGGGCAGAAGGAATCGAGAACCTCAGACTTGGAAAGTGTACCTTGAGGCACGGAGTCGCCAGAAGGAGGCGCTTGAGAACCTTCCTGACAACACGGTGGATGCAGGTGTGGTGATGGACCACAACAAGGGCAAGGTATGGAAAAATCGCCAGTACGTCATTTCTTCATTGAGTCACACTTGCAAAACATCGCAAAGCCAAAATAACAAAAAGAAAAAAGAAGGGAAGGAAGGAAGGAAGGAAGGAAGGAAGGAAGGAAGGAAGGAAAAGAAAGGAAGGAAGAAGGACAGACAGCAAAGACTCAAGCAAGCAAGCAACAGAGAAAGAAAGAAAAACTAAAATATACAATAAATGAAATGAATTACGATCGAAACAGACTGAAGCTTTGACTTTACATAGCCTAAATGCCGGGAATAGTTGTAAGCGAAGCGATGACACACAACCCATTTGGCAAACGTCTATTAGGTCCTGCTAAGGAGACGACTCGATAATCTTTGAAAATTACAAAAAAACACTATGTGCTCTATCTTTGCAGGAGACACACAGATGGCTATGCAGGCCTTTGTCATGATAGAGAAAACTCAGTGCTGGTTTCAGAAACTTTCCAGCAGATCACCTGGGAAAGAAAATAACAGACACAAAGCCAGAGTCACCTGGTGTCATCACATGAAAAGTCGATATCACAGAAGCCT
>JAEOAD010002539.1:0-28581 GCA_036365145.1 Orientallactaga sibirica
GTAATCTGAGAAGATATACAAATTAGTAGTATCGCTTCATTTCTAAAGTTGTTTTTTTAGAAAACAAACATCTTCATTGCCAAACACTGTACTGTGTGAAATAAGCTAGTTCGGTTTAGGAATCATTTGCTTTCCTACGAAGAAGGTTTAGTGCAGCCACTTCAAACCTTCTTTGTCTGTGTAGTCTAACAAGATATACAATTTACTAGTATCGCTTCATTTCTGAAGTAGTTTGTTTAGAAAACAAACATCTTCATTGCCAAACCCTGTACTGTGTGAAATAAGCTAGTTCGGTTCTAGGAATCACTTGCTTTCCTACAAAGAAGATTCAGTGCAGCAACTTCAGCCCTTCCTTGCCTCTGTAGTGTAACAAGATGTACAACTTAGCAGTTTCGCTTCATTTGTAAAGTAGTTTGTTTAGAAAACAAACATCTTCATTGCGGAACACTGTACTGTGTGAAATAAGCTAGTTCGATTCTAGGAATCAGTTGCTTTCCTACGAAGAAGGTTTAGTGCAGCAAGTTCAAACTTCTCTAGTTAGTGAAATCTAACAAGATGTACAACATACTAGATTCGCTTCATATCTAAAGTAGTTTATTTCAAAAACATACATCTTCTTTCCCGAAAACTGTACGGTGTGAAATAAGCTAGTTCGGTTCTAGGAATCAGTTGCTTTCCTACGAAGAAGGTTTAGTGCAGCAAGTTCAATCTTTTCTAGTTAGTGTAATCTAACAAGATGTACAACATACTAGATTTGCTTCATATCTGAAGTAGTTTGTATAGAAAACAAACATCTTCATTGCCGAACACTGTACTGTGTGAAATAAGTTAGTTCGGTTCTAGGAATCAGTTGCTTTCCTACGAAGAAAGTTTAGTGCAGCAACTTCAAACCTTCCTTGTTTGTGTAGTCTAACAAGATGTACAACGTAGCAGTTTCACTTCATTTGTAAAGTAGTTTGTTTAGAAAACAAACATCTTCATTGCCGAACACTGTACTGTGTGAAATAAGCTAGTTCGGTTCTAGGAATCAGTTGCTTTCCTACGAAGAAGGTTTAGTGCAGCAAGTTCAAACTTTTCTAGTTAGTGGAATCTAAAAAGATGTACAACTTAGTAGTTTCACTTCATTTCTAAAGCAGTTTGTTTAGATAACATACATCTTCATTGCCGAAAACTGTACTGTGTGAAATAAGTTAGTTCGGTTCTAGGAATCAGTTCCTTTCCTACGAAGAAGATTTAGTGCAGCAACTTCAAACCTTCCTTGTAACAAGATGTATATCTTAGCAGTTTCGGTTCATTTGTATAGTAGTTTGTTTAGAAAACAAACATCTTCATTGCCGAACACTGTACCTTGTGAAATAAGCTAGTTCGATTCTGGGAATCAGTTGCTTTCCTACGCAGAAGGTTTAGTGCAGCAAGTCAAACATTTCTAGTTTGTTTAGATAACATACATCTTCATTGCCGAAAACTGTACTGTGTGAAATAAGTGACTTCGGTTCTAGGCATCAGTTCCTTTCCTACGAAGAAAGTTAATTGCAGCAACTTCAAACCTTCCTTGTTTGTGTAGTATAACAAGATGTACAACTTACTAGTTTCGCTTCATTTGTAAAGCAGTTTGTTTAGAAAACATACATCTTCATTGCCGAAAACTGTACTGTGTGAAATAAGTTAGTTCGGTTCTTGGAATCAGTTGCTTTCCTATGAAGAAAGTTTAGTCCGACAACTTCAAAACTTCCTTGTTTGTGTAGTATCACAAGATGTACAACTTACTAGTTTCCCTTTATATGTAACGTAGTTTGTTTAGAAAACAAACATCGTCATTGCCGTACACTGTACTGTGTGAAATAAGCTAGTTCGGTTCTAGGAATCAGTTGCTCTCCTACGAAGAAGGTTTAGTGCAGTAAGTTCAAACATTTTTAGTAAGTGTAATCTAAGAAGATATACAAATTAGTAGTTTCGCTTCATTTCTAAAGCAGTTGGTTTAGAAAACATACATCTTCATTAGCGACACTGTACTGTTTGAAGTAAGCTAGTTCGGTTCTAGGAATCAGTTGCTTTCCTACGAAAAAAGTTTAGTGCAGCAACTTCAAACCTTCCTTGATTGTGTAGTCTGACAAGATGTACAACTTAGTAGTTTCGCTTCATTTCTAAAGTAGTTTGTTTAGAAAACAAACATCTTCATTGCCCTATACTTTTCTGGGTGAAATGAGCTAGTTCGATTCTAGGAATCAGTTCCTTTCCTCCGAAGAAGGTTTAGTGCAGCAAGTTCAAACATTTCTAGTTAGTGTAATCTAACAAGATGTACAATTTAGTAGTTTCACTTCATTTCTAAGGCAGTTTGTTTAGAAAACATACATCTTCATTGCCGAACACTGATCCGTGTGAAATAAGCTAGTTCGGTTCTAGGAATCAGTTGCTTTCCTACGAAGAAGGTTTAGTGCAGCAACTTGAAACCTTCCTTGTTTGTGTAGTATAAGAAGATGTACAACTTAATAGTTTCGCTTCCTTTGTAAAGTAGTTTGTTTAGAAAACAAACATCTTCATTGCCGAACACTGTACTGTGTGAAATAAGGTAGTTCGTTTCTCGGAATCAGTTGCTTTCCTACGAAGAAGGTTTAGTGCAATAAGTTCAAACATTTCTAGTTAGTGTAGTCTAAGAAGATGTACAAATTGGTAGTTTCGCTTCATTTCTAAAGCAGTTGGTTTAGAAAACATACATCTTCATTGGCGAATCTGTACTGTGTGAAGTAAGCTAGTTCGGTTCTAGGTATTAGTTCCTTTCCTACGAAGAATGTTTAGTGCAGCAAGTTCAAAGTTTTCTAGGTAGTTTTATCTAACAAGATGTACAAGTTAGTAGTTTCACTTCATTTCTAAAGCAGATTGTTTAGAAAACATACATCTTCATTGTCGAAAAATGTACTGTGTGAAATAAGTTAGTTTGGTTGTAGGAATCAGTTGCTTTCCTACGAAGAAGGTTTAGTGCAGCAACTTCAAACATTTATAGTTAGTGTAATCTAACAAGATGTACAACTTAGTAGTTTTACTTCATTTCTAAAGCAGTTCCTTTAGAAAACATCCATCTTCATTGCTGAACACTGTACCGTGTGAAATAAGTTAGTTCGATTTTAGGAATCTGTTACTTTCCAACGAAGAAGGTTTAGTGCAGCAACTTGAAACCTTCCTTGTTTGTGTAGTCTAACAAGATGTACAACTTACTAGTTTCGCTTCATTTCTAAAGTAGTTTCTTTAGAAAACAAACATCTTCATTGCCGAACACTCTACTGGGTGAAATAAGCTAGTTCGGTTCTAGGAATCAGTTGCGTTCCTACGAAGAAGGTTTAGTGCAGCAACTTGAAACATTTCTAGTTAGTGTAATCTAAAAAATATACAACTTAGGAGTTTTCCTTCATTTCTAAAGCAGTTTGTTTAGAAACATACATCTTCATTGCCAAACACTGTACCCTGTGAAACAAGTTAGTTCGGTTCTAGGAATCAGTTACTATCCTAAGAAGAAGGTTTAGTGCAGCAACTTCAAACCTTCCCTGTTTGTGTAGTCTAAGAAGATGAACAATTACTAGATTCCTTCATTTCTAAAGTAGTTTGTTTAGAAAACAGACATCTTCATTGCCGAAAAACTGTACTGTGTGAAATAAGTTAGTTCGGTTCTAGGAATCAGTTGCTTTCTCCTACGAAGAAGATTTACTGCAGCAACTTCAAACCCTCCTTGTTTGTGTAGTCCAACAGGATGTACAACTTCCTAGTTTCTTGGCTTCATTTGTAAAGTACTTTGTTTACAAAATAAACATCTTCATTGCACAACGCTATACTGTGTGAAATAAGCTAGTTCGGTTCTAGGAATCAGTTGCTTTCCTACGAAGAAGGATTAGTGCAGCAAGTTCAAACTTTTCTAGTTAGTGTAGTCTAACAAGATGTACAACTTAGTAGTTTCACTTCATTTCTATAGCAGTTTGTTTAGATAACATACATCTTCATTGCCGAAAACTGTACTGTGTGAAATAAGTTAGTTCAGTTCTAGGAATCAGTTCCTTTCCTACGAAGAAAGTTTAGTGCAGCAACTTCAAACCTACCTTGTTTGTGTAGTATAACAAGATGTACAAATTATTAGTTTCGCTTCATTTGTAAATTAGTTTGTTTAGAAAACAAACATTTTCATTGCCGAACACTGTACTGTGTGAAATAAGCTAGTTCGGTTCTAGGAATCAGTTGCTTTCCTACCAAGAAGGTTTAGTGCAGCAAGTTCAAACTTTTCTAGTTAGTGGAATCTAAAAAGATGTACAACTTAGTAGTTTCACTTCATTTCTAAAGCAGTTTGTTTAGATAACATACATCTTCATTGCCGAAAACTGTACTGTGTGAAATAAGTTAGTTCGGTTCTAGGAATCAGTTCCTTTCCTACGAAGAAGATTTAGTGCAGCAACTTCAAACCTTCCTTGTAACAAGATGTATATCTTAGCAGTTTCGGTTCATTTGTAAAGTAGTTTGTTTAGAAAACAAACATCTTCATTGCCGAACACTGTACTGTGTGAAATAAGCTAGTTCGATTCTGGGAATCAGTTGCTTTCCTACGAAGAAGGTTTAGTGCAGCAAGTCAAACATTTCTAGTTTGTGTAGTCTAACAAGATGTACAACTTAGTAATTTCACTTCATTTCTAAGGCAGGTTGTTTATAAAACATACATCTTCATTGCCGAAAACTGTACTGTGTGAAATAAGTGACTTCGGTTCTAGGCATCAGTTCCTTTCCTACGAAGAAAGTTAATTGCAGCAACTTCAAACCTTCCTTGTTTGTGTAGTATAACAAGATGTACAACTTACTAGTTTCGCTTCATTTGTAAAGCAGTTTGTTTAGAAAACATACATCTTCATTGCCGAAAACTGTACTGTGTGAAATAAGTTAGTTCGGTTCTAGGAATCAGTTGCTTTCCTACGAAGAAAGTTTAGTGCGACAACTTCAAAACTTCCTTGTTTGTGTAGTATCACAAGATGTACAACTTACTAGTTTCCCTTTATATGTAACGTAGTTTGTTTAGAAAACAAACATCGTCATTGCCGTACACTGTACTGTGTGAAATAAGCTAGTTCGGTTCTAGGAATCAGTTGCTCTCCTACGAAGAAGGTTTAGTGCAGTAAGTTCAAACATTTTTAGTAAGTGTAATCTAAGAAGATATACAAATTAGTAGTTTCGCTTCATTTCTAAAGCAGTTGGTTTAGAAAACATACATCTTCATTAGCGACACTGTACTGTTTGAAGTAAGCTAGTTCGGTTCTAGGAATCAGTTGCTTTCCTACGAAAAAAAGTTTAGTGCAGCAACTTCAAACCTTCCTTGATTGTGTAGTCTGACAAGATGTACAACTTACTAGTTTCGCTTCATTTCTAAAGTAGTTTGTTTAGAAAACAAACATCTTCATTGCCCTATACTTTTCTGGGTGAAATGAGCTAGTTCGATTCTAGGAATCAGTTCCTTTCCTCCGAAGAAGGTTTAGTGCAGCAAGTTCAAACATTTCTAGTTAGTGTAATCTAACAAGATGTACAATTTAGTAGTTTCACTTCATTTCTAAGGCAGTTTGTTTAGAAAACATACATCTTCATTGCCGAACACTGATCCGTGTGAAATAAGCTAGTTCGGTTCTAGGAATCAGTTGCTTTCCTACGAAGAAGGTTTAGTGCAGCAACTTGAAACCTTCCTTGTTTGTGTAGTATAAGAAGATGTACAACTTAATAGTTTCGCTTCCTTTGTAAAGTAGTTTGTTTAGAAAACAAACATCTTCATTGCCGAACACTGTACTGTGTGAAATAAGGTAGTTCGTTTCTCGGAATCAGTTGCTTTCCTACGAAGAAGGTTTAGTGCAATAAGTTCAAACATTTCTAGTTAGTGTAGTCTAAGAAGATGTACAAATTGGTAGTTTCGCTTCATTTCTAAAGCAGTTGGTTTAGAAAACATACATCTTCATTGGCGAATCTGTACTGTGTGAAGTAAGCTAGTTCGGTTCTAGGTATTAGTTCCTTTCCTACTAAGAAGAATGTTTAGTGCAGCAAGTTCAAAGTTTTCTAGGTAGTTTTATCTAACAAGATGTACAAGTTAGTAGTTTCACTTCATTTCTAAAGCAGATTGTTTAGAAAACATACATCTTCATTGTCGAAAAAATGTACTGTGTGAAATAAGTTAGTTTGGTTGTAGGAATCAGTTGCTTTCCTACGAAGAAGGTTTAGTGCAGCAACTTCAAACATTTATAGTTAGTGTAATCTAACAAGATGTACAACTTAGTAGTTTTACTTCATTTCTAAAGCAGTTCCTTTAGAAAACATCCATCTTCATTGCTGAACACTGTACGTGTGTGAAATAAGTTAGTTCGATTTTAGGAATCTGTTACTTCCAACGAAGAAGGTTTAGTGCAGCAACTTGAAACCTTCCTTGTTTGTGTAGTCTAACAAGATGTACAACTTACTAGTTTCGCTTCATTTCTAAAGTAGTTTCTTTAGAAAACAAACATCTTCATTGCCGAACACTCTACTGGGTGAAATAAGCTAGTTCGGTTCTAGGAATCAGTTGCGTTCCTACGAAGAAGGTTTAGTGCAGCAACTTGAAACATTTCTAGTTAGTGTAATCTAAAAAATATACAACTTAGGAGTTTTCCTTCATTTCTAAAGCAGTTTGTTTAGAAACATACATCTTCATTGCCAAACACTGTACCCTGTGAAACAAGTTAGTTCGGTTCTAGGAATCAGTTACTATCCTAAGAAGAAGGTTTAGTGCAGCAACTTCAAACCTTCCCTGTTTGTGTAGTCTAAGAAGATGAACAATTACTAGATTCGCTTCATTTCTAAAGTAGTTTGTTTAGAAAACAGACATCTTCATTGCCGAAAACTGTACTGTGTGAAATAAGTTAGTTCGGTTCTAGGAATCAGTTGCTTTCCTACGAAGAAGATTTACTGCAGCAACTTCAAACCCTCCTTGTTTGTGTAGTCCAACAGGATGTACAACTTCCTAGTTTCGCTTCATTTGTAAAGTACTTTGTTTACAAAATAAACATCTTCATTGCACAACGCTATACTGTGTGAAATAAGCTAGTTCGGTTCTAGGAATCAGTTGCTTTCCTACGAAGAAGGATTAGTGCAGCAAGTTCAAACTTTTCTAGTTAGTGTAGTCTAACAAGATGTACAACTTAGTAGTTTCACTTCATTTCTATAGCAGTTTGTTTAGATAACATACATCTTCATTGCCGAAAACTGTACTGTGTGAAATAAGTTAGTTCAGTTCTAGGAATCAGTTCCTTTCCTACGAAGAAAGTTTAGTGCAGCAACTTCAAACCTACCTTGTTTGTGTAGTATAACAAGATGTACAAATTATTAGTTTCGCTTCATTTGTAAATTAGTTTGTTTAGAAAACAAACATCGTCATTACCGAACAATGTACTGTGTGAAATAAGCTAGTTCGGTTCTAGGAATCAGTTGCTTTCCTACGAAGAAGGTTTAGTGCAGTAAGTTAAAACGTTTCTAGTTAGTGTAATCTAAGAATATGTACAAATTAGTAGTTTCGCTTCATTTCTAAAGCAGTTGGTTTAGAAAACATACATCTTCATTGGCGACACTGTACTGTGTGAAGTAAGCTAGTTCGGTTCTAGGAATCAGTTCCTTTCCTACGGAGAAGGTTTAGTGTAGCAAGTTCAAACTTTTCTAGTTAGTTTAATCTAACAAGATGTACAACTTAGTAGTTTTACTTCATTTCTAAAGTAGTTTGTTTAGAAAACATCCATCTTCATTGCCGAACACTGTACCATGTGAAATAAGGTAGTTCGGTTCTAGGAATCAGTTGCTTTCCTACGAAGAAGTTTTAGTGCAGCAACTTCAAACGTTCCTTGTTTGTGTAGTCTAACAAGATATACAACTTACTAGTTTCTCTTCATTTGTAAAGTAGTTTGTTTAGAAAACAAACATCTTCATTGCCGAACACTGTACTGTGTGAAATAAGCCAGTTCGGTTCTAGGAATCAGTTGCTTTCCTACGAAGAAGGTTTAGTGCAGCAAGTTCAAACTTTTCTAGTTAGTGTTATCTAACAAGAAGTACACTAACTTGATTCGGTTCATATCTAAAGTAGTTTGTTTCAAAAACAAAATCTTCATTGCCAAAAACTGTACTGTGTGAAATAAGTTATTTCGGTTCTAGGAATCTGTTGCTTTCCTACGAAAAAGGTTTAGTGCAGCCACTTCAAACCTTCCTCGTTTGTGTAGTCTAACAAGATGTACAACTTACTATTTTCGCTTCATTTCTAAAATTGTTTGTTTAGAAAACAAACATCTTCATTGCCGAACACGGTACTGTGTGAAATAAGCTAGTTCGGTTCTAGGAATCAGTTGCTTTCCTACCAAGAAGGTTTAGTGCAGCAAGTTCAAACTTTTCTAGTTAGTGTAGTCTAACAAGATGTACAACTTAGTAGTTTCACTTCATTTCTAAAGCAGTTTGTTTAGAAAACATACATCTTCATTGCCAAAAACTGTACTGTGTGAAATAAGTTAGTTTGGTTGTAGGAATCAGTTGCTTTCCTACGAAGAAGGTTTAGTGCAGCAACTTCAAACATTTCTAGTTAGTGTAATCTAAGAATATGTACAAATTAGTAGTTTCGCTTCATTTCTAAAGCAGTTTGTTTAGAAAACATACATCTTCATTGCCGAAAACTGTACTGTGTGAAATAAGTTAGTTCGGTTCTAGGAATCAGTTGCTTTCCTACGAAGAAAGTTTAGTGCAGCAACTTCAAATCTTCCTGGTTTTTGTAGTATAACAAGATGTACAACTTACTAGTTTTGCTTCCTTTGTGAAGCAGTTTGTTTAGAAAACAAACATCTTCATTGCCGATCACTGTACTGTGTGACATAAGCTAGTTCGTTTCTAGGAATCAGTTTCTTTCCTACGAAGAAGGTTTAGTGCAGCAACTTCAAACTTTTCTAGATAGTGTATTCTAACAAGATGTACAACTTACTAGTTCCACTTCATTTCTAAAGCAGTTTGTTTAGAAAACAAACATCTTCATTGCCGAACACTGTACTGTGTGAAATAAGTGAGGTCGGTTCTATGAATCAGTTGCTTTCTTACGAAGAAGGTTTAGTGCAACAAGTTCAAACTTTTCAAAGTTAGTGTAGTCTAACAAGATGTACAACTTAGTAATTTCAGTTCATTTCTAAAGTAGTTTGTTTAGAAAACAAACATCTTCATTGCCAAAATCTGTACTGTCTGAAATAAGTTAGTTCGATTCTAGGAATCAGTTGCTTTCCTATGAAGAAAGTTTAGTGCAGCAACTTCAAACCTTCCTTGTTTGTGTAGTATAACAAGATGTACAACTTACGAGTTTCGCTTCATTTTTAAAGTAGTTTGTTTAGAAAACAAACATCTTCATTGCCGAACACTGTACTGTGTGAAATAAGCTAGTTCGGTTCTAGGAATCAGTTGCTTTCCTACGAAGAAGGTTTAGTGCAGCAAGTTCAAACTTCTCTAGTTAGTGTAATCTAACAAGATGTACAAGTTAGTAGTTTCACTTCATTTCTAAAGCAGTTTGTTTAGAAAACATACATCTTCATTGCCGAAAACTGTACTGTGTGAAATAAGTTAGTTTGGTTGTAGGAATCAGTTGCTTTCCTACGAAGAAAGTTTAGTGCAGCAACTTCAAAAATTTCTACTTACTGTAATCTAACAAGATGTACAACTTAGTAGTTTTACTTCATTTCTAAAGCAGTTTGTTTAGAAAACATCGATCTTCATTGCCGAACAATGTACCATGTGACATAAGTTAGTTCGGTTCTAGGAATCAGTTGCTTTCCTCAGAAGGTTTAGTGCAGCAACTTCAAACCTTCCTCGTTTGTGTAGTCTAACAAGATGTACAACTTACTAGTTTCTAAAGTTGTTTGTTTAGAAAACCAACACCTGCATTGCCGAACACTGTACTGTGTGAAATAAGCTAGTTCGATTATAGGAATCAGTTGCTTCCAACGAAGAAGGTTTAGTGCAGCAACTTGAAACCTTCCTTGTTTGTGTAGTCTAACAAGATGTACAACTTACTAGTTTCGCTTCATTTCTAAAGTAGTTTCTTTAGAAAACAAACATCTTCATTGCCGAACACTGTACTGGGTGAAATAAGCTAGTTCGGTTCTAGGAATCAGTTCCTTTCCTACGAAGAAGGTTTAGTGCAGCAACTTCAAACATTTCTAGTTCGTGTAATCTAAAAAATGTACAACTTAGGTGTTTTCCTTCTTTTCTAAAGCAGTTTATTTATAAAACATACATCTTCATTGTCGAACACTGTACCGTGTGATATAAGTTAGTTCGGTTCTAGGAATCAGTTGCTATCCTACGAAGAAGGTTTACTGCAGCAACTTCAAACCTTCCCTGTTTGTGTAGTCTACCAGGATGTACAACTTATTAGATTTGCTTCATTTCTAAAGTAGTTTGTTTAGAAACACAGACATCTTCATTGCCGAAAACAGTACTGTGTGAAATAAGTTAGTTCGGTTCTAGGAATCAGTTCCTTTCCTACGAAGAAAGTTTAGTGCACCAACTTCAAACCTACCTTGTTTGTGTAGTATAACAAGATGTACAACTTACTAGTTTCAGTTCATTTGTAAAGTAGTTTGTTTAGAAAACAAACATCTTCAATGCCGAACACTGTACTGTGTGAAATAAGCTCGTTCGGTTCTAGGAATCAGTAGCTTTCCTACGAAGAAGGTTTAGTTCAGCAAGTTCAAACTTTTCTAGTTAGTGTAATCTAAGAAGATGTACAAATTAGTAGTATCACTTCATTTCTAAAGTACTTTATTTCAAAAACAAACATCTTCATTGCCAAAAACTGTACTGTGTTATATAAGTTAGTTCGGTTCTAGGAAACAGTTGCTTTCCTACTAAGAAAGTTTAGTGCAGCAACTTGAAACCTTCCTTGTTTGTGTAGTATAACAAGATGTACAACTTACTAGTTTCGCTTCATTTGTAAAGTAGTTTGTTTAGAAAACAAACATCTTCATTGCCGAACACTGTACTGTGTGAAATAAGCTAGTTCGGTTCTAGGAATCAGTTGCTTTCCTACGAAGGAGGTTTAGTGCAGCAAGTTCAAACTTTTCTAGTTAGTGTAGTCTAACAAGATGTACAACTTAGTAGTATCGCTTCATTTCTAAAGCAGTTTGTTTAGAAAACATACATCTTCATTCCCGAAAACTGTACTGTGTGAAATAAGTTAGTTCGGTTGTAGGAATCAGTTGCTTTCCTACGAAGAAAGTTTAGTGCAGCAACTTCAAACATTTCTAGATAGTGTAATCTAAGAAGATGTTCAAATTGGTAGTATCGCTTCATTTCTAAAGTAGTTTTTTTACAAAACAAACATCTTCATTGCCGAACACTGTACTGTGTGAAATAAGCTAGTTCGGTTCTAGGAATCAGTTCCTTTCCTACGAAGAAGGTTAAGTGCAGCAACTTCAAACATTCCTTGTTTGTGTAGTCTAACAAGATGTACAACTTACTAGTTTCGCTTCATATCTAAAGTAGTTTCTTTAGAAAACAAACATTTTCATTGACGAACACTGTACTGTGTGAAATAAGCTAGTTCGGTTCTAGGAATCAGTTGCTTTCCTACGAAAAAGGTTTAGTGCAGCAAATTCAAACTTTTCTAGTTAGTGTAATCTAAGAAGATGTACAAATTAGTAGTATCGCTTCATTTCTATAGCAGTTTGTTTAGAAAACATACATCTTCATTGCTGAACACTGTACTGTGTGAAATAAGTTAGTTCGGTTGTAGGATTCAGTTGCTTTCCTACGAAGAATGTTAAGTGCAGCAACTTCAAACCTTCCTTTTTTTTGTAGTCTAACAAGATGTACAACTTACTAGTTTCGCTTCATTTCTAAAGTAGTTTCTTTAGAAAACAAACATCTTCATTGCCGAACACTGTACTGTGTGAAATAAGCTAGTTCGGTTCTAGGAATCAGTTGCTTTCCTACGAAAAAGGTTTAGTGCAGCAAGTTCAAACTTTTCTAGTTAGTGTAGTCTAACAAGATGTGCAACTTAGTAGTATCGCTTTCATTTCTAAAGCAGTTTGTTTAGAAAACATACATCTTCATTGCGAAATCTGTACTGTGTGAAATAAGTTAGTTCGGTTGTAGGAATCAGTTGCTTTCCTACGAAGAAGGTTTAGTGCACCAACTTCAAACCTTCCTTGTTTGTGTAGTCTAACAAGATGTACAAATTAGTAGTATCGCTTCATTTATAAAGTAGTCTCTTTAGAAAACAAACATCTGCATTGCCGAACACTGTACTGTGTGAAATAAGCTAGTTCGGTTCTAGGAATCAGTTGCTTTCCTACTGAAGAAGGTTTAGTGCAGCAAGTTCAAAATTTTCTAGTTAGTGTAATCTAAGAAGATGTACAAATTAGTAGTATCACTTCATTTCTAAAGCAGTTTGTTTAGAAAACATACATCTTCATTGCGAAAACTGTACTGTGTGAAATAAGTTAGTTCGGTTTGTAGGAATCAGTTGCTTTCCCTGAAGAAGGTTTAGTGCAGCAACTTCAAACATTTTTAGTTAGTGTAATCTAAGAAGATGTACAAATTAGTAGTTTCACTTCATTTCTAAACCAGTTTCTTTAGGAAACAAACATCTTCATTGCCGAACACTGTACTCTGTGAAATAAGCTAGTTCGGTTCTAGGAATCAGTTGCTTTCCTACGAAGAAGGTTAAGTGCAGCAACTTCAAACCTTCCTTGTTTGTGTAGTCTAACAAGATGTACAACGTACTAGTTTCCCTCCATTTCTAAAGTAGTTTCTTTAGAAAACAAACATCTTCATTGCCGAACATTGTACTGTGTGAAATAAGCTAATTCGGTTCTAGGAATCAGTTGCTTTCCTACGAAGAAGGTTTAGTGCAGCAAGTTCAAACTTTTCTAGTTAGTGTAGTCTAACAAGATGTACAACTTAGTAGTATCGCTTCATTTCTGAAGCAGTTTGTTTAGAAAACAGACATCTTCATTGCCGAAAACTGTACTGTGTGAAATAAGTTAGTTCGGTTATAGGAATCAGTTGCTTTCCTACGAAGAAGGTTTAGTGCAGCAACTTCAAACATTTTTAGTTAGTGTAATCTAAGAAGATGTACAAATTAGTAGTATCGCTTCATTTCTAAAGTAGTTTGTTTAGAAAACAAACATCTTCATTGCCGAACACTGTACTGTGAGAAATAAGCTAGTTCGGTTCTAGGAATCAGTTGCTTTCCTACGAAGAAGGTTTGGTGCAGCAACTTCAAACATTTCTAGTTAGTGTAAGCTAAGAAGATGTTCAAATTAGTAGTATCGCTTCATTTCTAAAGTAGTTTGTTTAGAAAACAAACATCTTCATTGCCGAACACTGTACTGTGTGAAATAAGCTAGTTCGTTTCTAGGAATCATTTGCTTTCCTAAGAAGGTTAAGTGCAGCAACTTCAAACCTTCCTTGTTTGTGTAGTCTAACAAGATGTACAACTTACTAGTTTCACTTCATTTATAAAGTAGTTTCTTTAGAAAACAAACATCTTCATTGCGAACACTATACTGTGTGAAATAAGCTAGTTCGGTTCTAGGAATCAGTTGCTTTCCTATGAAGAAGGTTTAGTGCAGCAAGTTCAAACTTTTCTAGTTAGTGTAATCTAACCAGATGTACAACTTAGTAGTTTCACTTCATTTCTAAAGCAGTTTCTTTAGGAAACAAACATCTTCATTGCCGAACACTGTACTGTGTGAAATAAGTTAGTTCGGTTGTAGGAATCAGTTGCTTTCCTACGAAGAAGGTTAAGTGCAGCAACTTCAAACCTTCCTTCTTGTGTAGTCTAACAAAGTGTACAACTTACTAGTTTCGCTTCATTTCTAAAGTAGTTTCTTTACAAAACAAACATCTTCATTGCCGAACACTGTACTGTGTGAAATAAGCTAGTTCGGTTCTAGGAATCAGTTGCTTTCCTACGAAGAAGGTTTAGTGCAGCAAGTTCAAACTTTTCTAGTTAGTGTAGTCTAACAAGATGTACAACTTAGTAGTATCGCTTCATTTCTAAAGCAGTTTGTTTAGAAAACATACATCTTCATTCCCGAAAACTGTACTGTGTGAAATAAGTTAGTTCGGTTGTAGGAATCAGTTCTTTCCTACGAAGAAAGTTTAGTGCAGCAACTTCAAACATTTCTAGATAGTGTAATCTAAGAAGATGTACAAATTAGTAGTATCGCTTCATTTCTAAAGTAGTTTGTTTAGAAAACAAACATCTTCATTGCCGAACACTGTACTGTGTGAAATAAGCTAGTTCGGTTCTAGGAATCAGTTCCTTTCCTACGAAGAAGGTTAAGTGCAGCAACTTCAAACATTCCTTGTTTGTGTAGTCTAACAAGATGTACAACTTACTAGTTTCGCTTCATTTCTAAAGTAGTTTCTTTAGAAAACAAACATTTTCATTGACGAACACTGTACTGTGTGAAATAAGCTAGTTCGGTTCTAGGAATCAGTTGCTTTCCTACGAAAAAGGTTTAGTGCAGCAAATTCAAACTTTTCTAGTTAGTGTAATCTAAGAAGATGTACAAATTAGTAGTATCGCTTCATTTCTATAGCAGTTTGTTTAGAAAACATACATTTCATTGCTGAACACTGTACTGTGTGAAATAAGTTAGTTCGGTTGTAGGATTCAGTTGCTTTCCTACGAAGAATGTTAAGTGCAGCAACTTCAAACCTTCCTTTTTTTTGTAGTCTAACAAGATGTACAACTTACTAGTTTCGCTTCATTTCTAAAGTAGTTTCTTTAGAAAACAAACATCTTCATTGCCTTCTAACACTGTACTGTGTGAAATAAGCTAGTTCGGTTCTAGGAATCAGTTGCTTTCCTAAAAAAAGGTTTAGTGCAGCAAGTTCAAACTTTTCTAGTTAGTGTAGTCTAACAAGATGTGCAACTTAGTAGTATCGCTTCATTTCTAAAGCAGTTTGTTTAGAAAACATACATCTTCATTGCCGAAATCTGTACTGTGTGAAATAAGTTAGTTCGGTTGTAGGAATCAGTTGCTTTCCTACGAAGAAGGTTTAGTGCACCAACTTCAAACCTTCCTTGTTTGTGTAGTCTAACAAGATGTACAAATTAGTAGTATCGCTTCATTTATAAAGTAGTCTCTTTAGAAAACAAACATCTGCATTGCCGTACACTGTACTGTGTGAAATAAGCTAGTTCGGTTCTAGGAATCAGTTGCTTTCCTACGAAGAAGGTTTAGTGCAGCAAGTTCAAAATTTTCTAGTTAGTGTAATCTAAGAAGATGTACAAATTAGTAGTATCGCTTCATTTCTAAAGTAGTTTGTTTAGAAAACAAACATCTTCATTGCCGAACACTGTACTGTGTGAAATAAGCTAGTTCGGTTCTAGGAATCAGTTCCTTTCCTACGAAGAAGGTTAAGTGCAGCAACTTCAAACATTCCTTGTTTGTGTAGTCTAACAAGATGTACAACTTACTAGTTTCGCTTCATTTCTAAAGTAGTTTCTTTAGAAAACAAACATTTTCATTGACGAACACTGTACTGTGTGAAATAAGCTAGTTCGGTTCTAGGAATCAGTTGCTTTCCTACGAAAAAGGTTTAGTGCAGCAAATTCAAACTTTTCTAGTTAGTGTAATCTAAGAAGATGTACAAATTAGTAGTATCGCTTCATTTCTATAGCAGTTTGTTTAGAAAACATACATTTCATTGCTGAACACTGTACTGTGTGAAATAAGTTAGTTCGGTTGTAGGATTCAGTTGCTTTCCTACGAAGAATGTTAAGTGCAGCAACTTCAAACCTTCCTTGTTTGTGTAGTCTAACAAGATGTACAACGTACTAGTTTCCCTCCATTTCTAAAGTAGTTTCTTTAGAAAACAAACATCTTCATTGCCGAACACTGTACTGTGTGAAATAAGCTAGTTCGGTTCTAGGAATCAGTTGCTTTCCTACGAAGAAGGTTTAGTGCAGCAAGTTCAAACTTTTCTAGTTAGTGTAGTCTAACAAGATGTACAACTTAGTAGTATCGCTTCATTTCTAAAGCAGTTTGTTTAGAAAACAGACATCTTCATTGCCGAAAACTGTACTGTGTGAAATAAATAAGTTAGTTGGTTGTAGGAATCAGTTGCTTTCCTACGAAGAAGGTTTAGTGCAGCAACTTCAAACATTTTTAGTTAGTGTAATCTAAGAAGATGTACAAATTAGTAGTATCGCTTCATTTCTAAAGTAGTTTGTTTAGAAAACAAACATCTTCATTGCCGAACACTGTACTGTGAGAAATAAGCTAGTTCGGTTCTAGGAATCAGTTGCTTTCCTACGAAGAAGGTTTGGTGCAGCAACTTCAAACATTTCTAGTTAGTGTAAGCTAAGAAGATGTTCAAATTAGTAGTATCGCTTCATTTCTAAAGTAGTTTGTTTAGAAAACAAACATCTTCATTGCCGAACACTGTACTGTGTGAAATAAGCTAGTTCGTTTCTAGGAATCATTTGCTTTCCTACGAAGAAGGTTAAGTGCAGCAACTTCAAACCTTCCTTGTTTGTGTAGTCTAACAAGATGTACAACTTACTAGTTTCACTTCATTTATAAAGTAGTTTCTTTAGAAAACAAACATCTTCATTGCCGAACACTATACTGTGTGAAATAAGCTAGTTCGGTTCTAGGAATCAGTTGCTTTCCTATGAAGAAGATTTAGTGCAGCAAGTTCAAACTTTTCTAGTTAGTGTAATCTAACCAGATGTACAACTTAGTAGTTTCACTTCATTTCTAAAGCAGTTTCTTTAGGAAACAAACATCTTCATTGCCGAACACTGTACTGTGTGAAATAAGTTAGTTCGGTTGTAGGAATCAGTTGCTTTCCTACGAAGAAGGTTAAGTGCAGCAACTTCAAACCTTCCTTCTTGTGTAGTCTAACAAAGTGTACAACTTACTAGTTTTGCTTCATTTCTAAAGTAGTTTCTTTACAAAACAAACATCTTCATTGCCGAACACTGTACTGTGTGAAATAAGCTAGTTCGGTTCTAGGAATCAGTTGCTTTCCTACGAAGAAGGTTTAGTGCAGCAAGTTCAAACTTTTCTAGTTAGTGTAGTCTAACAAGATGTACAACTTAGTAGTATCGCTTCATTTCTAAAGCAGTTTGTTTAGAAAACATACATCTTCATTCCTAAAACTGTACTGTGTGAAATAAGTTAGTTCGGTTTGTAGGAATCAGTTCTTTCCTACGAAGAAAGTTTAGTGCAGCAACTTCAAACATTTCTAGATAGTGTAATCTAAGAAGATGTACAAATTAGTAGTATCGCTTCATTTCTAAAGTAGTTTGTTTAGAAAACAAACATCTTCATTGCCGAACACTGTACTGTGTGAAATAAGCTAGTTCGGTTCTAGGAATCAGTTCCTTTCCTACGAAGAAGGTTAAGTGCAGCAACTTCAAACATTCCTTGTTTGTGTAGTCTAACAAGATGTACAACTTACTAGTTTCGCTTCATTTCTAAAGTAGTTTCTTTAGAAAACAAACATTTTCATTGATCTAACACTGTACTGTGTGAAATAAGCTAGTTCGGTTCTAGGAATCAGTTGCTTTCCTACGAAAAAGGTTTAGTGCAGCAAATTCAAACTTTTCTAGTTAGTGTAATCTAAGAAGATATACAAATTAGTAGTATCGCTTCATTTCTATAGCAGTTTGTTTAGAAAACATACATTTCATTGCTGAACACTGTACTGTGTGAAATAAGTTAGTTCGGTTGTAGGATTCAGTTGCTTTCCTACGAAGAATGTTAAGTGCAGCAACTTCAAACCTTGCTTTTTTTTGTAGTCTAACAAGATGTACAACTTACTAGTTTCGCTTCATTTCTAAAGTAGTTTCTTTAGAAAACAAACATCTTCATTGCCGAACACTGTACTGTGTGAAATAAGCTAGTTCGGTTCTAGGAATCAGTTGCTTTCCTACGAAAAAGGTTTAGTGCAGCAAGTTCAAACTTTTCTAGTTAGTGTAGTCTAACAAGATGTGCAACTTAGTAGTATCGCTTCATTTCTAAAGCAGTTTGTTTAGAAAACATACATCTTCATTGCCGAAATCTGTACTGTGTGAAATAAGTTAGTTCGGTTGTAGGAATCAGTTGCTTTCCTACTGAAGAAGGTTTAGTGCACCAACTTCAAACCTTCCTTGTCTGTGTAGTCTAACAAGATGTACAAATTAGTAGTATCGCTTCATTTATAAAGTAGTTTCTTTAGAAAACAAACATCTGCATTGCCGAACACTGTACTGTGTGAAATAAGCTAGTTCGGTTCTAGGAATCAGTTGCTTTCCTACGAAGAAGGTTTAGTGCAGCAAGTTCAAAATTTTCTAGTTAGTGTAATCTAAGAAGATGTACAAATTAGTAGTATCGCTTCATTTCTAAAGCAGTTTGTTTAGAAAACATACATCTTCATTGCTTCTAAAAATGTACTGTGTGAAATAAGTTAGTTCGGTTATAGGAATCAGTTGCTTTCCTACGAAGAAGGTTTAGTGCAGCAACTTCAAACATTTTTAGTTAGTGTAATCTAAGAAGATGTACAAATTAGTAGTTTCACTTCATTTCTAAACCAGTTTCTTTAGGAAACAAACATCTTCATTGCCTAACACTGTACTCTGTGAAATAAGCTAGTTCGGTTCTAGGAATCAGTTGCTTTCCCTATTTAAGAAGGTTAAGTGCAGCAACTTCAAACCTTCCTTGTTTGTGTAGTCTCACAAGATGTACAAGGTACTAGTTTCGCTTCATTTCTAAAGTAGTTTCTTTAGAAAACAAACATCTTCATTGCCGAACACTGTACTGTGTGAAATAAGCTAGTTCGGTTCTAGGAATCAGTTGCTTTCCTACGAAAAGGTTAAGTGCAGCAACTTCAAACCTTCCTTGTTTCTGTAGTCTAACAAGATGTACAACTTACTAGTTTCACTTCATTTATAAAGTAGTTTCTTTAGAAAACAAACATCTTCATTGCCGAACACTATACTGTGTGAAATAAGCTAGTTCGGTTCTAGGAATCAGTTGCTTTCCTATGAAGAAGGTTTAGTGCAGCAAGTTCAAACTTTTCTAGTTAGTGTAATCTAACCAGATGTACAACTTAGTAGTTTCACTTCATTTCTAAAGCAGTTTCTTTAGGAAAGAAACATCTTTATTGCTGAACACTGTACTGTGTGAAATAAGTTAGTTCGGTTGTAGGAATCAGTTGCTTTCCTACGAAGAAGGTTAAGTGCAGCAACTTCAAACCTTCCTTGTTTGTGTAGTCCTACAAGATGTACAACTTACTAGTTTCGCTTCATTTCTAAAGTAGTTTCTTTAGAAAACAAACATTTTCATTGCCGAACACTGTACTGTGTGAAATAAGCTAGTTCGGTTCTAGGAATCAGTTGCTTTCCTATGAAGAAGGTTTAGTGCAGCAAGTTCAAACTTTTCTCGTTAGTGTAGTATAACAAGATGTACAACTTAGTAGTATCACTTAATTTCTAAAGCAGTTTGTTTAGAAAACATACATCTTCATTGCCGAAAACTGTACTGTGTGAAATAAGTTAGTTCGGTTGTAGGAATCAGTTGCTTTCCTACCAAGAAGGTTTAGTGCAGCAACTTCAAACATTTCTAGTTAGTGTAATCTAAGAAGATGTACAAATTAGTAGTATGACTTCATTTCTAAAGCAGTTTGTTTAGAAAACAAACATCTTCATTTCCGAACATTGTACTGTGTGAAATAAGCTAGTTCGGTTCTAGGAATTGGTTGCTTTCCTACGAAGAAGGTTAAGTGCAGCAACTTCAAACCTTCCTTGTTTGTGTAGTCTAACAAGATGTACAACTTACTAGTTTCGCTTCATTTCTAAAGTAGTTTCTTTAGAAAAAAACAAACATCTTCATTGCCGAACACTGTACTGTGTGAAATAAGCTAGTTCGGTTCTAGGAATCAGTTGCTTTCCTCCGAAGAAGGTTTAGTGCAGCAACTTCAAACCTTCCTTGATTTGTGTAGTCTAACAAGATGTACAACTTACTAGTTTCGCTTCATTTCTAAAGTAGTTTCTTTAGAAAACAAACATCTTCATTGCTTTAAACACTGTACTGTGTGAAATAAGCTAGTTGGTTCTAGGAATCAGTTGCTTTCCTACGAAGAAGGTTTAGTGCAGCAAGTTCAAACTTTTCTAGTTAGTGTAGTCTAACAAGATGTACAACTTAGTAGTATCGCTTCATTTCTAAAGCAGTTTGTTTAGAAAACATACATCTTCATTCCCGAAAACTGTACTGTGTGAAATAAGTTAGTTCGGTTGTAGGAATCAGTTCTTTCCTACGAAGAAAGTTTAGTGCAGCAACTTCAAACATTTCTAGATAGTGTAATCTAAGAAGATGTACAAATTAGTAGTATCGCTTCATTTCTAAAGTTGTTTGTTTAGAAAACAAACATCTTCATTGCTTTAACACTGTACTGTGTGAAATAAGCTAGTTCGGTTCTAGGAATCAGTTCCTTTCCTACTTCTAAGAAGGTTAGTGCAGCAACTTCAAACATTCCTTGTTTGTGTAGTCTAACAAGATGTACAACTTACTAGTTTCGCTTCATTTCAAAAGTAGTTTCTTTAGAAAACAAACATTTTCATTGACGAACACTGTACTGTGTGAAATAAGCTAGTTCGGTTCTAGGAATCAGTTGCTTTACTACAAAAAAGGTTTAGTGCAGCAAATTCAAACTTTTCTAGTTAGTGTAATCTAAGAAGATGTACAAATTAGTAGTATCGCTTCATTTCTATAGCAGTTTGTTTAGAAAACATACATCTTCATTGCTGAACACTGTACTGTGTGAAATAAGTTAGTTCGGTTGTAGGATTCAGTTGCTTTCCTACGAAGAATGTTAAGTGCAGCAACTTCAAACCTTGCTTTTTTTTGTAGTCTAACAATATGTACAACTTACTAGTTTCCCTTCATTTCTAAAGTAGTTTCTTTAGAAAACAAACATCTTCATTGCGAACACTGTACTGTGAAATAAGCTAGTTCTGGTTCTAGGAATCAGTTGCTTTTCCTACTAAAAAGGTTTAGTGCAGCAAGTTCAAACTTTTCTAGTTAGTGTAGTCTAACAAGATGTGCAACTTAGTAGTATCGCTTCATTTCTAAAGCAGTTTGTTTAGAAAACATACATCTTCATTGCCGAAATCTGTACTGTGTGAAATAAGTTAATAGTTGGTTGTATGAATCAGTTGCTTTCCTACGAAGAACGTTTAGTGCACCAACTTCAAACCTTCCTTGTTTGTGTAGTCTAACAAGATGTACAAATTAGTAGTATCGCTTCATTTATAAAGTAGTCTCTTTAGAAAACAAACATCTGCATTGCCGAACACTGTACTGTGTGAAATAAGCTAGTTCGGTTCTAGGAATCAGTTGCTTTCCTACGAAGAAGGTTTAGTGCAGCAAGTTCAAAATTTTCTAGTTAGTGTAATCTAAGAAGATGTACAAATTAGTAGTATCGCTTCATTTCTAAAGCAGTTTGTTTAGAAAACATACATCTTCATTGCCGAAAAATGTACTGTGTGAAATAAGTTAGTTCGGTTATAGGAATCAGTTGCTTTCCTACGAAGAAGGTTTAGTGCAGCAACTTCAAACATTTTTAGTTAGTGTGATCTAAGAAGATGTACAAATTAGTAGTTTCACTTCATTTCTAAACCAGTTTCTTTAGGAAACAAACATCTTCATTGCCGAACACTGTACTCTGTGAAATAAGCTAGTTCGGTTCTAGGAATCAGTTGCTTTCCTACGAAGAAGGTTAAGTGCAGCAACTTCAAACCTTCCTTGTTTGTGTAGTCTAACAAGATGTACAACGTACTAGTTTCTGCTTCATTTTCTAAAGTAGTTTCTTTAGAAAACAAACATCTTCATTGTTCTAACACTGTACTGTGTGAAATAAGCTAGTTCGGTTCTAGGAATCAGTTGCTTTCCTACGAAGAAGGTTAAGTGCAGCAACTTCAAACCTTCCTTGTTTCTGTAGTCTAACAAGATGTACAACTTACTAGTTTCACTTCATTTATAAAGTAGTTTCTTTAGAAAACAAACATCTTCATTGCCGAACACTATACTGTGTGAAATAAGCTAGTTCGGTTCTAGGAATCAGTTGCTTTCCTATGAAGAAGGTTTAGTGCAGCAAGTTCAAACTTTTCTAGTTAGTGTAATCTAACCAGATGTACAACTTAGTAGTTTCACTTCATTTCTAAAGCAGTTTCTTTAGGAAAGAAACATCTTTATTGCTGAACACTGTACTGTGTGAAATAAGTTAGTTCGGTTGTAGGAATCAGTTGCTTTCCTACGAAGAAGGTTAAGTGCAGCAACTTCAAACCTTCCTTATTTGTGTAGTCCTACAAGATGTACAACTTACTAGTTTCGCTTCATTTCTAAAGTAGTTTCTTTACAAAACAAACATTTTCATTGCCGAACACTGTACTGTGTGAAATAAGCTAGTTCGGTTCTAGGAATCAGTTGCTTTCCTATGAAGAAGGTTTAGTGCAGCAAGTTCAAACTTTTCTAGTTAGTGTAGTATAACAAGATGTACAACTTAGTAGTATCACTTAATTTCTAAAGCAGTTTGTTTAGAAAACATACATCTTCATTGCCGAAAAGTGTACTGTGTGAAATAAGTTAGATGGGTTGTAGGAATCAGTTGCTTTCCTACAAAGAAGGTTTAGTGCATCAACTTCAAACCTTCCTTGTTTGTGTAGTCTAACAAGATGTACAACTTACTAGTTTCGCTTCATTTCTAAAGTAGTTTCTTTAGAAAACAAACATTTTCATTGCTTAACACTGTACTGTGTGAAATAAGCTAGTTCAGTTCTAGGAATCAGTTGCTTTCCTATGAAGAAGGTTTAGTGCAGCAAGTTCACACTTTTCTAGATAGTGTAATCTAAGAAGATGTACAACTTAGTAGTATCGCTTCATTTCTAAAGCAGTTTCTTTAGAAAACATACATCTTCATTGCCGAAAACTGTACTGTGTGAAATAAAGTTAGTTGTAGTAGGAATCAGTTGCTTTCCTACCAAGAAGGTTTAGTGCAGCAACTTCAAACATTTCTAGTTAGTGTAATCTAAGAAGATGTACAAATTAGTAGTATGACTTCATTTCTAAAGCAGTTTGTTTAGAAAACAAACATCTTCATTTCCGAACATTGTACTGTGTGAAATAAGCTAGTTCGGTTCTAGGAATTGGTTGCTTTCCTACGAAGAAGGTTAAGTGCAGCAACTTCAAACCTTCCTTGTTTGTGTAGTCTAAGAAGATGTACAACTTACTAGTTTCGCTTCATTTCTAAAGTAGTTTCTTTAGAAAACAAACATCTTCATTGCCGAACACTGTACTGTGTGAAATAAGCTAGTTCGGTTCTAGGAATCAGTTGCTTTCCTACGAAGAAGGTTTAGTGCAGCAACTTCAAACCTTCCTTGATTGTGTAGTCTAACAAGATGTACAACTTACTAGTTTCGCTTCATTTCTAAAGTAGTTTCTTTAGAAAACAAACATCTTCATTGCCGAACACTGTACTGTGTGAAATAAGCTAGTTCGGTTCTAGGAATCAGTTGCTTTCCTACGAAGAAGGTTAAGTCCAGCAACTTCAAACCTTCTTTGTTTGTGTAGTCTAACAAGATGTACAACTTACTAGTTTCGCTTCATTTCTAAAGTAGTGTCTTTAGAAAACAAACATCTTCATTGCCGAACACTGTACTGTGTGAAATAAGCTAGTTCGGTTCTAGGAATCAGTTGCTTTCCTACGAACAAGGTTAAGTGCAGCAAGTTTAAACTTTTCTAATTAGTGTAGTCTAACAAGATGTACAACTTACTAGTTTCGCTTCATTTCTAAAGTAGTTTCTTTAGAAAACAAACATCTTCATTGCCAAACACTGTACTGTGTGAAATAAGCCAGTGCGGTTCTAGGAATAATTTGCTTTCCTACGAAGAAGGTTAAGTGCAGCAACTTCAAACCTTCCTTGTTTGTGTAGTCCAACAAGATGTACAACTTACTAGTTTCGCTTCATTTCTAAAGTAGTTTCTTTAGAAAACAAACACCTTCATTTTCGAACACAGTACTGTGTGAAGTAAGCTAGTTCGGTTCTAGGAATCAGTTGCTTTCCTACGAAGAAGGTTTAGTGCAGCAAGTTCAAACATTTCTAGTTAGTGTAGTCTAACAAGATGTACAACTTAGTAGTATCGCTTCATTTCTAAAGCAGTTTGTTTAGAAAACATACATCTTCATTGCCGAAAACTGTACTGTGTGAAATAAGTGAGCTCGGTTGTAGGAATCAGTTGCTTTCCTACGAAGAAGGTTTAGTGCAACTTCAAACATTTCTAGTTAGTGTAATCTAAGAAGATGTACAACTTAGTAGTATCGCTTCATTTCTAACGTAGTTTGTTTAGAAAACAAACATCTTCATTGCCGAACACTGTACTGTGTGAAATAAGCTAGTTCGGGTCTAGGAATCAGTTGCTTTCCTACGAAGAAGGTTAAGTTCGGCAACTTCAAACCTTCCTTGTTTGTGTAGTCTAACAAGATATACAACTTACTAGTTCCACTTCATTTCTAAAGTAGTTTCTTTAGAAAACAAACATCTTCATTGCCGAACACTGTACTGTGTGAAATAAGCTAGTTCAGTTCTAGGAATCACTTGCTTTCCTACGAAGAAGATTTAGTGCAGCAAGTTCAAACTTTTCTGGTTAGTGTAATCTAACAAGTTGTACAACTTCGTAGTTTCACTTCATTTGTAAAGCAGTTTGTTTAGAAAACATACATCTTCATTGCTGAAAACTGTACTGTGTGAAATAAGTTAGTTCGGTTGTAGGAATCAGATGCTTTCCTACGAAGAAGGTTTTGTACAGCAACTTCCAACATTTCTAGTTAGTGGAAATTAAGAAGATGTACAAATTAGTAGTATCGCTTCATTTATAAAGTAGTTTGTTTAGAAAACAAACATCTTCATTGCCGAACACTGTACTGTGTGAAATAAGCTATTTCGGTTCTAGGAATCAGTTGCTTTCCTACGAGAAGGTTAAGTGCAGCAACCTTAAACCTTCCTTGTTTGTGTAGTCTAACAAGATGTACAACTTACTAGTTTCGCTTCATTTCTAAAGTCGTTTCTTTAGAAAACAAACATCTTCATTGCGGAACACTGTACTGTGTGAAATAAGTTAGTTCGGTTCTAGGAATCATTTGATTTCCTACGAAGAAGGTTGAGTGCAGCAACTTCAAACCTTCCTTGATTGTGTAGTCTAACAAGATGTACAACTTACTAGTTTCGCTTCATTTCTAAAGCAGTTTGTTTAGAAAACATACATCTTCATTGCCGAAAACTGTACTGTGTGAAATGAGTTAGTTCGGCTGTAGGAATCAGTTGCTTTCCTATGAAGAAGGTTTAGTGCAGCAACTTCAAACATTTCTAGTTAGTGTAATCTAAGAAGATGTACAAATTAGTAGTATCGCTTCATTTCTAAAGTTGTTTGTTTAGAAAACAAACATCTTCATTGCCGAACACTGTACTGTGTGAAATAAGATATTTTGGTTCTAGGAATCATTTGCTTTCCTACGAAGAATGTTTAGTGCAGCAACTTCAAACCTTCCTTGATTGTGTAGTCTAACAAGATGTACAACTTACTAGTTTCGGTTCATTTCTCAAGTAGTTTCTTTAGAAAACAAACATCTTCATTGCCGAACACTGTACTGTGTGAAATAAGCTAGTTCGGGTCTAGGAATCACTTGCTTTCCTACGAAGAAGGTTTAGTGCAGCAACTTCAAACATTTCTAGTTAGTGTAATCTAAGAAGATGTACAAATTAGTAGTATCGCTTCATTTATAAAGTAGTTTGTTTAGAAAACAAACATCTTCATTGCCGACCACTGTACTGTGTGAAGTAAGCTAGTTCGGTACTAGGAATCAGTTGCTTTCCTACGAAGAAGGTTAAGTGCAGCAACTTCAAACCTTCCTTGTTTGTGTAGTCTAACAAGATGTACAACTTACTAGTTTCGCTTCATTTCTAAAGTAGTTTCTTTAGAAAACATACATCTTCATTGCCGAAAACTGTACTGTGTGAAATAAGTTAGTTCGGTTCTAGGAATCATTTGCTTTCCTACGAAGAAGGTTACGTGCAGCAACTTCAAACCTTCCTTGATTGTGTAGTCTTACAACATGTACAACTTACTAGTTTCGCTTCATTTCTAAAGTAGTTTCTTTAGAAAACAAACATCTTCATTGCCGAACACTGTACTGTGTGAAATAAGCTAGTTCGGTTCTAGGAATCACTTGCTTTCCTACGAAGAAGGTTTAGTGGAGCAACTTCAAACATTTCTAGTTAGTGCAATCTAAGAAGATGTACAAATTAGTAGTGTCGCTTCATTTCTAAAGCAGTTTCTTTAGGAAACAAACATCTTCATGCCTAACACTGTACTGTGTGGAATAAGTTAGTTCGGTTGTAGGAATCAGTTGCTTTCCTACGAAGAAGGTTAAGTGCAGCAACTTCAAACCTTCCTTGTTTGTGTAGTCTAACAAGATGTACAACTTACTAGTTTCGCTTCATTTCTAAAGTAGTTTCTTTAGAAAACATACATCTTCATTCCCAAAACTGTACTGTGTGAAATAAGATAGTTCGGTTGTAGGAATCAGTTGCATTCCTACGAAGAAGGTTAAGTGCAGCAACTTCAAACCTTCCTTGTTTGTGTAGTCTAACAAGATGTACAACTTACTAGTTTCGCTTCATTTCTAAAGCCGTTTCTTTAAAAAACAAACATCTTCATTGCTGAACACTGTACTGTGTGAAATAAGCTATTTCGGTTCAAGGAATCATTTGCTTTCCTACGAAGAAGGTTTAGTGCAGCAACTTCAAACCTTCCTTGATTGTGTAGTCTAACAAGATGTACAACTTACTAGTTTCGCTTCATTCCTAAAATAGTTTCCTTAGAAAACAAACATCTTCATTGCCGAACACTGTACTATGTGAAATAAGCTAGTTCGGTTCTAGGAATCACTTGCTTTCCTACGAACAAGGTTAAGTCCAGCAACTTCAAACCTTCCTTGTTTGTGTAGTCTAACAAGATGTACAACTTACTAGTTTCGCTTCATTTCTAAAGTAGTTTCTTTAGAAAACAAACATCTTCATTGCCCAACACTGTACTGTGTGAAATAAGCTAGTTCGGTTCTAGGAATCAGTTGCTTTCCTACGAAGAAGGTCAAGTGCAGCAACTTCAAACCTTCCTTGTTTGTGTAGCCTAAAAAGATGTACAACTTATTAGTTTCGCTTCATTTCTAAAGTCGTTTCTTTAGAAAACAAATATCTTCATTTTCGAACACTGTACTGTGTGAAATAAGCTAGTTCGGTTCTAGGAATCATTTGCTTTCCTACGAGGAAGGTTTAGTGCAGCAACTTCAAACCTTCCTTGATTTTGTAGTCTAACAAGATGTACAACTTACTACTTTCGTTTCATTTATAAAGTAGTTTCTTTAGAAACAAATATCTTCATTGCCGAACACTATACTGTGTGAAATAAGCTAGTTCGGTTCTAGGAATCAGTTGCTTTCCTACGAAGAAGGTTTAGTGCAGCAACTTCAAACCTTCCTTGATTGTGTAGTCTAACAAGATGTACAACTTACTAGTTTCGCTTCATTTCTAAAGCAGTTTGTTGAGAAAACATACATCTTCATTGCCGAAAACTGTACGGTGTGAAATAAGGTAGTTCGGCTGTAGGAATCAGTTGCTTTACTACGAAGAAGGTTTAGTGCAGCAACTTCAAACATTTCTAGTTAGTGTAATCTAAGAAGATGTACAACTTAGTAGTATCGCTTCATTTCTATAGCAGTTTGTTTAGAAAACATACATCTTCATTGCCGAAAACTGTAATGTGTGAAATAAGTTAGTTCGGTTGTAGGAATCAGTTGCTTTCCTACCAAGAAGGTTTAGTGCAGCAACTTCAAACATTTCTAGTTAGTGTAATCTAAGAAGATGTACATATTAGTAGTATGACTTCATTTCTAAAGCAGTTTGTTTAGAAAACAAACATCTTCATTTCCGAACATTGTACTGTGTGAAATAAGCTAGTTCGGTTCTAGGAATTGGTTGATTTCCTACGAAGAAGGTTAAGTGCAGCAACTTCAAACCTTCCTTGTTTGTGTAGTCTAACAAGATGTACAACTTACTAGTTTCGCTTCATTTCTAAAGTAGTTTCTTTAGAAAAACAAACATCTTCATTGCTTAACACTGTACTGTGTGAAATAAGCTAGTTCGGTTCTAGGAATCAGTTGCTTTCCTACTAAGAAGGTTTAGTGCAGCAAGTTCAAAGTTTTCTAGTTAGTGTAGTCTAACAAGATGTACAACTTAGCAGTATCGCTTCATTTTAAAGCATTTTGTTTAGAAAACATACATCTTCATTGGTTAAAAATTGTAATGTGTGAAATAAGTTAGTTCGGTTGTAGGAATCACAACTTACTAGTTTCGCTTCATTTCTAAAGTAGTTTCTTTTAGAAAACAAACATCTTCATTGCCTAACACTGTACTGTGTGAAATAAGCTAGTTCGGTTCTAGAATCAGTTGCTTTCCTACGAACAAGGTTA
>JAEOAD010000905.1:0-38658 GCA_036365145.1 Orientallactaga sibirica
TTTTTCCAGGAACTCCATGGTGGGCTCTCCAGCCACGTGGGTGCCTTTCCTTGGTTGTGTAGTTTCCTCAATAAATATTATAATTTAATAATAAAAAACCTAAGCTGGATGCTTTTACACTTTAATCCCAGCACTCAGTAGGCAGATGTGGGAGGATGATAGTTCAAAGACAGCCTGGAACTACAGATTGAGTTCCATCAGCCTGGGCTTAGAGTGAGATTCTACCTCAGAGAGAGAGAGAGGTGGGAGAGAGGTGGGAGAAACATAGCCTTTGGGCTCCAGGACCTCCTACCTCTGCCTCCCGAGTGCTGGGATTAAGGTGTGCGCCACCATGCCCCGGCCTCTCCTTATCTCTTGATTGAAGGAGTTCCGTAGACCTATTTTTCCCCAAACAACCTGTGCTCCTTCTGGGAGGGTGTTCCCCTTCTAGAGAAATTTAAACCTGATTCTGGCATTGGCTGGTTAAGCATGGCCCTAAAAGGTGGCTTCATGGCTGGCCTCTGCCTGAGCCAGCCCCCTCTAGCCCAGACCAATCAGCCCTCACTCTGGCCTACCTACCACCTTTTTCCCCTGGCTGTTCATCTCCTGAGCTTCCAGGTCCTGGTAAGATTCCCCTACTCCCCACATGTCAGTTCTCTGTACTTTCTTCTCTTTACTCGTTAAATCCCTTTCTAATTTACTTATTTATTTATTGAGAGAGAGAGAGAGTGAAAAGCAGATAGATAGAGAATGGGTGCACCAGCCACTGCAAACAAACTCGATGCATGCACCACTTCACGCATCTGGCTTTTGTGGGTCCTGGGGAATTGAGTCTCAAACCGGGGTCCTTAGGCTTCTCAGGCAAATGCTTAAGAGCACAGCCATCTCTCCAGCACTCTATATCCCTTTTTCATGCTCAGCACATGGAGTCTTGGAACACATGGGTATATCCATTTTCCTTCCTTGGTTCATGGATTCTCCTCTCCCTCATTTATTCCTAACAGAATTGTAATGGTGAATAAATCATCCTTCTCAGTCTGGTTTATCTAATTTCGTTAGTTGAAAACAGCTGCTGGGGCAGGCGTGGTGGTGCACACCTTTAATCCCAGCACTTGGGAGGCAGTGGTAGGAGGAGCTCCATGAGTTCAAGGCTACCCTGAGACTACAGAGTGAATTCCAGGTCAGCCTGAGCTAGAGTGAGACCCTACCTCAAAAATACCACCACCACCAACAACAACAAGAAAAACAAAAACACAGGTGCTGGATGCTCTTGTCTGGCTAAATTCATATATTATGCTCACCAAACTGCACTGTAATCCCTCCCTTAATGTTCGTACCCATATATTAGTGCCACTCTCACTTTTGGTTAGAGAAGTGTCTCTTTCACAGTGACCAGTGGGATGACCTAAAAGGCACCATAGTGCTGAGAAGGGACCGAGGAGTGCTCAGCACTGAAATGTCTCTATCACATCTTCCAAGGGTCAGGGTCTATTGCAGAAGAGGTGGCAGAAAGAATGTAAAGAGTCAAAGGAAGCTTAGGCATGTTTACAATGCAATCATTCAGACAGAAATTAGCCTAGATGTTCATGACCTTGTAGTGCCTAGCACTATCTCCACAAGACCCTCATAATAGGAGGAAAAGCGATGACATCAAAACAAGGAAGATGCATGGAGAAAGGGACGGGATATGGTGAGTGGATTTGTAGAGGGGAAAGTGGCGGAGTGGATGGCATTATCATGGTCTATAATTTCCATGGTGCATAATTAAACTTCTTTCTTACTGATTTCCATTAAAAAAAAAAAAAAGCCAGGAGCTGAAGAGATCACTTGGTGGTTAAGGCACTTGCCTGCAAAGCCAAAGCACCCAGGTTTGATTCTCCAGGATCTATGCAAGCCAGATGCACAAGTTAGCAGTAACTGGAGGCCCTGACACACACATTCTCTCTTCGCCCTCAAAAAAAAAAATGAGAGAGAAGAAAAGAAAAGGCTGGGTGTGGTGGCACATGCCTTTAATCCCAGCAAGCACTTGGGAGGTAGAGGTAGGAGGATCACCAGGAGTTCAAGGCCCACCCCCCTGAGAATACATGGTGAATTCCAGGTCAGCCTGGGCTAGAGTGTGATCCTATCTCAAAAAAAAAAAAAGCAAAAAAAAAAAGAGACACAAACTCGGGTTTGGAGTTCCAGGGGACTTCTGAACTCCCCACCCATTACATCAGCATTTAGGAGGCAGAGGAGGAGGCTCAGGAGTTCAAGGCCACCCTTGGCTAGATACTTAGTTCAAGACTAGCCTGGGCCTACATAAAACCTTTTATGCATCCTAAAATCATGTTCAGATCATGTTCAATACCAAATATATCATTGTTCATCATTTTACTGTTTAGAAAACAGCAACAATAAAACATTCATGTATAGTTCAAATGGACTTTTGTTTTGTTGTGTTTTTCAAGGTAAGGGTCTCATTCTGGCCCAGGCTGTTCTGAAATTAACTACATAGTCTCAAGGTGGCCTTGAACTCACAGCAATCCACCGACCTCTGTCTCGAAGTGCTGGGATTAAAGTTGTAGATCACCATGCTTGGCTTCAAATGGATTTTTTAAAGACAGGGCCTTATTCTAGCCCAGGCTGACTCCTGTAGCTCAGACCAGCTTCAAGCTCATGGAGATCCTTATCTTAGCCTCTTGGATACTAGCATCGCATGACCCTCATGCATGGCTCAGAGTCTTTTTTTTTTTTTTTTTTTTTTTTTTTCAGGATCTCTCTCTCATCCAGGCCAACCTGGAATTTACTATGTAGTCTCAGGCTGGCCTCAAACGAAGTCATCCTACCTCAGCCTCCCCAGTGCTGGGAGGAAAGGCATACCTGGTGATAAGAAGGCTTCAGTTCATACAAAGTAAAACATTGAACACAGTTAAACGAAAAAAAAAAAAAAAAAAAAACAAGCCGGGCGTGGTGGCGCACACCTTTAATCCCAGCACTCAGAAGGCAGAGGTAGGAGAATCGCTGTGAGTTCAAGGCCACCCTGAGACTACATAGTTGATTCCAGGTCAGCCAGGGCTAGAGTGAGACCCTACCTCGCAAAACCAAACACACACACACACACACACACACACACACACACACACACACTGAACACTGAAACAGTGAAAAGGGCAAAGGAGAAATTAGGAAAGCTTTCCACATTGACAAGAATTTATTTTACTTGACATCAGAAGCATAAATTAAAACAGCAAATAGGATTTTTCTTTTGCCAATTGAATTCACAAAGACCAGATTCCCTCCCATTCCAACCAAGATGCAGAATAGTGACAGCTGACTACATTAAACAAGTCATCTGGCTCGGTCAGAATCTAAGTCTCTTAGGAAAGCTGCTGCACATAATGCCAAGCATGGTCTCATAGTCAAACAGCACTGACCACAGGGACAGAGCAAAAGGCAATGTGTCAGTGGAGGAATGGCTGCATCCATTACATACAATATTATCCAGATACTACAAGAGGGTATAGGCTTGTATATGCCAAAGCAGTGCCACTCATAAAATGAACCCATTAGAAACAAGTCTCCCCTCTAATAGTTAAACACAAAATACTTAAGGAAAAAGAATTAGAGCAAAAACTTAAAACATTTGGAGGATGGGGCCGGGCGTGGTGGTGCACGCCTTTAATCCCAACACTCGGGAGGCAGAGGTAGGAGGATCGCCATGAGTTCAAGGCCACCCTGAGACTACATAGCGAATTCCAGGTCAGCCTGGGCCAGAGTGAGACTCTACCTCGAAAACCAAAAAAAAAAATTGGAGCAATGGATGAGTGATTAAAGGTGCTTATTCATGAAGCCAGTCTCCCCAACTTAAAAATGGTGGGCCAGGCATAGTGGCACATGCCTTTAATCCCAGCACTCAGGAGGCAGTGGTAGGAGGATCTCTGAGTTCAAGGCCACCCTGGACTAAAGTAAAACCCTACCTTGAAACACCAAAACAAAAAATAAATAAAAAGAAAAGAAAAAAGAAAAAAAGGAAAAACCTTCCCCAAGAGACTAAGATGCATTCATAAGCCCATGGTGAGAACCACCAATGGCACTGAGATGACCCTCAGTGGAATGTGGATGGGGGAATAGTGGCTGGAGGCACTGGAAAGCCCATTCTCTGTCTCTCTTCTTTCTCCAACCCCCTCCCACTTGCAAATTAATAAGAAAATTACTTTAAAAAGAATTAAGCCATGTGTGTTGGTATACACCTTTAATCACAGCCCTTGGGAGGCAGGAGGAGAATCAGCAGAGTTAAGGTACCCTTAGACTACATAGTGAATTCCAGGTCAGCCTGGGCTACAGTGATACTCTGCCTCAAAAAGCCAAGAGGGCCAGGCATGATGACACATGCCTTTCATCCCAGCACTAGGAAGGCAGAGGTAGGAGATCTTCATGAGTTTGAGGCCACACCAAGACTACACAGACATTAACAGGTCAGCCTGGGCTAGAGAGAGAGACCCTACCTTGAAAACTTAAAAATAGATTTAACATATGACCCAGATATATCACTCTAGCTTATATCCTGAGGACTCTTCTCTCCCATAGAGAAACTTGCTCAACCATGTTTATTGCTGCTCTATTCACAATGGCTTGGAAATGGAACCAGCAGAGATGTCCCTCAAGTAATGAATGGGTAATGAAGATGTGCTCTATTTATACAGTGGAATTCGAGTCAGTATAGGAGGAAAATGAAATGATGAAATGTGCAGGAAATGGATGAATCTGGAAAATATTACACATAGTGAGGTCACCCAGGCAAGAAGGACAAGTGCTGCATGTTCTCTCACACATATGTGGATCCTAGCTAGAAATGTTTGGACTTTTATGTGGGTTGAGGTTAAAGTGAGAGCAGGAGAGGCCAGTAAGGTACAAAAGGGCTATCAGAGAGAGGAGGAGGGGGGGAGGAGTTAAGGGGATGGTACTGTACTTACAAAATGAGATGAACAGATTAGTGGGGTACAAGGGCCTAAGTAGGGTCATGGGAAAGGGTGGGGAGGTTAATCAAAATTCAAGATAAGCAATATGGAAGCCTGTTCTTTTGGATAACAGCACACCAGAAGCCACAGACTGTTACCAGAAAGATTTCAGTACCAGGGTCCAGATACCTTCCAGTGAGTTGTTGGATAGTGAGGTCCTGAAATTTAAAAGCATTACAGGCCATTGTCAATGCTATTGATTTCCCATTAGAAATAGATGCTGAGACCCTGTTGCTGAAAACTCCACATGCCTGGGCTGAAAGATCATGGAGAACTCAAGCTGGAGCTGAGCTGAAAACCTCCTCCCTGTAGACCAGCTGACAGAAAGGTGGGAAAAGCTCCACTGCATGCAGCCCTATGGGAAACAGAAGTCATCAGTGGTGAAAACAGTGGGCACTGCAAGCCTCAAGTTTGGACAGCCAGGCCAAATGACCGCACAGGTGCAATAGTGGCATGTCTGTTATGGGAAAACCAACTGCTCTCTAATTTGACTGAGGCCCACTCCACAGGAGGAATGCATGCCTGCTACTGAAAACCTAATCAAAGCCTATGGTGGAGGAGTGTAATGCCTGCTCTTAGCCTGGCTAAATGCATATATTATGCTCAACAAACTGTCCTGTGGGCACTTTATTGAACATTCATACCCATGTATTAATGCTACTTTCACTTTGGGCTAGAGAAGCCTCCTTTTCAGATGGCGGTGACCACTGGCATGACCCAACAGGCACCATATGGCACTGACAGAGGAATAGTCAGCACTGAAATAGCTCCACCATGTCTTCCAAGGTTCAGGGTCCATTGAGGAAAAGTGGCAGAAATAATGTATGAGCCAAAGGAAGGGAGGACTGCTTACAATGCAATGGTTCAGAGAGAAGTGGCCACAATATCCATGACCTAACAGTGTCCGGCAGTACCTTCACAGGACCTTCATGATAGGAGGGAAAGATGACATCAAAATTAAAGAAAGACTAATGGAGAGAGTGAGGATATGGTGGAGAATGGATTTGTGAGGGGAAAGTGGGGGGAGGAGGATTATCATGGTTTATTGCCTGTAATTATGGAAGTTGTCAATACAGGAGAGTCTTAAAAGGGGTCAATTGGGCTGATAAAGAGATGGCTCAACAGATAACACTTTTGGCCTGCAAAAATCTAATGACCAAGGTTCCATGCCCAGTATCCCACATGAAAGCATAAAACACAAACACATGCCATCTGGAATTTGTTTGCAGCACCTGGAGGCCCTGCCATGCCAATTCTCTGTCTCTCTACCCCTCTGCTTGCAAATAAAATAAAAATGATTTCTAATATTTATACTATCACACTCACTGAGGAAGAGTCTAACCTGACACAAAAGCTTATCTCTAGGGACAATAGGGGAAGAATGGGATGTATAGGCACAGAGGTGAGAGTAGACCTACATCTTTGTGCCTCTCTTCAATGTTTAAATCACATGAGTTCTCAGAAATTTTAAAAATATGGTTGATATTGCAAGGCATGGTGGCACATGCCTTTCATCCCAGAACCTAAACTTGTCCTCAATTACTGACTACATCCTGTGTCAGTGGATGATCATGTTCAATTCAAGGCTGACTCTCAGTACTGCACTGGGTCCTTTCATGGGGATTTCTTCATCCAGGTGCATTGTGTACACCTATAATCCCAGCTACATCCAGATTACAAGTTTGAGGCCAACCTGGCCAACAAAGCTGAGTTTCTGCTTCTTTCTAAACAAGAGAGGGGCTGGAGAGATGGCTTAGCGGTTAGGCGCATGCCTCTAAGCCCTAAAATGCCAGTTCCAATCTCCAGGTCCCACGTTTAGCCAGATGCAAAAGTGACACACAGGGCATAATGGTGCACTTGCCCAAGAGAGTGCACATGCATCTGGAGCTTATTCACAGCTGAGCCTGCTGGTGCCCGATTCTCTGTCTTCCTCTCCTCTCTGTATCTCTCTCAAAAAAGAAAGAAAAGAAGAGGAGGGTTGGAGATGTCCAATCTCCAGGCTTATGCAGTTATGGCACTTGCCTGCAAAGCATCAAAGGACTCAAGTTCAACCTCTCTGTGTCTTCTCAAAAAAAAAAAAAAGAAAGAAGGAGGTTGGAGATGTGGCAAGACCCAAAGCCAAGACCACACACACCAAGAAGTGGTACATGCATCTGCAGTTCATTTGCAGCCTCACGAGACATGGTGTGCCATTCTCCTCTCTCCTCCCTCTCAAATAAGTGAATAAAAATTAAAATAATAGGCTGGAGAGATAGCTTAGCTGTTAAGGCACTTGCCTGCCAAGCCCAAGGACCCAAGTTTGATTCCCCAGAACCCACATAAGCCAGATGTATATAGTGGCCCTTATGTCTAGAGTTGTTGTAGTGGCTACAGGCCCTGGGTGCCCTTTCTCTCCTCCTTCCCTCCCTTCTCTCTCTCTCCTCCCAACCCCAATAAATAAAAATAAAATATTTAAACAAAAAAAGAGTTAGAAAAAAATTTAAAAATTAAAAAAGAGGGGAACTTCCTCAAACCTCAGATGCATTCATAAGCCCATGGTGAATACCATTCCACCACTGACAAGGAGGATCCTCAGTGGAATGGGGGGATGGGGAACTGTGGATCCCATGAGAGATATAGGACCAACAACAGGGAATCCATACAGTGAAGTTCATAATTAACAACAAAAATACAAGAGGGACAATCTTGATATAAAACTACTATCCTCATGGATTAAAGCCATAAACAAGGACCTATACCTGTCTCTGCTCAGATAGTAACGTCAATTTTTTTTTTTTTAAAATTTATTTATCAAGAGAGAGTGCTGCAAACAAACTACAATGCATATACCACTTTGTGATGTGATGGCACATGCCTTTAAACCTGGGTCTTTAGACTAAAGAATAGCAAAGGATCAGAAAGGGAAAGTTTGATTCATTCCCTGAGAATAGCACAGAATACTTTTCAGGTCAGGTCTCAGTCTGGCTAAAAGTCACACTCTACCTCAAAACGTTGAAAGAAAAGAAAAGAAAGAAAAGAAAGAAAAAGAAAGAAAGAAAGAAAGAAAGAAAAAGAAGTAGAAGAAAAAGGAAGGAAGGAAGGAAGGAAGGAAGGAAGGAAGAGAAGGCTGGAGAGAGATGGCTTAGCGGTTAAGGATGCTGCCTCCTAAGTTAAAGAACGCTGGTTCCAATCTCCAGGTCCCATGACTGGGTGAGGAGCAAAAATCTTGACCACAGAGTGGAACTCAAGGAAGGACTACCTAGTGAATAATGTTCTTGAAGGGATCTGGGATAAAAGTCTCTCTGCCTCAATCCTGGATTGTTTTATTCTATGAAGGTGAGCAGCTGCTTCTAGCTCAGGAATTCCCAGAAGGGAGGGAGGGGAGGTAACCCAGGAAAGCAAGGAGAGTCTGAAATCTCTTACCAAAGAAAGAGGTAGGTGCAAAATCAGGCGGTTTCTGGTTGGTCACCTTGTGACCTTGTTCCACTCGTTTAACAGAGAGTCTAAATAAAACAAACAAGCAATCGTAATAAACTGTCCACCTCTTTTGAGATGGGGTGGCAGTCTATTAACAAATCATAACAGATCACTATAAAATATGCCAACCAGTGATTAATAAAGGAATAATTATTATTCTAACTTAGTTAGAAGGAGTCCAAGTTAAGGATGGGGTTCTCAATGAGAACAACTGTACCTCAACCTACAGTCAATGCAAATGAAAGCCAGATGCATGCACTACCTCCTGGGGCCTAGTATGTGATGTCTGAGGGTCAGCCTGGGTCCCTATTATGTGGGTACTGCCTTAACCACTAGCCATCTCAAGCTCTGTTTTAGTAGTAACTTTGTTTTTGTTTTTTTTGAGGTTTGATATCATGCTGTCTGGCTCAGGCTGACCTGAAGTATTCACAATGTAGTTTGAGGATGCTCAGAACTCACAGAGGATTTCCCACCTCTAGATCATCATGTCCTGGGATTAAAGAGAAACATGTGCCATGATGCCTGAGCAGAGCATTTCAGAACCAGCACATGCTGATGGATGTACAAACTCCCAATCCAGAGGCCCTGGACTCCCAAGGCCTTCTACTCTCAGATACCTTTCCATGATTATTTCACTTGTTTATTCACAAACCTATCTCATCACAGATGGCCAAAGATAAATAGAGTTAATGATGCTTCTAAATTCACACCACAGGCCAAAAATGATTGAGAAAAATCATAATTTCAGCATCTCTATTAGGATGGGCTGAAAGACACACACACATACACACAAACACTACACACAGGCACAGAGGAAATCCAGTAAAAATAAAAAAGAGAGAAAGGATGGTGGCACATGTACCTTTTTTTCTCGTGAAGGGAAGGCAGAGCAAGGCACTTTTGCTTTGTGTTTGAGTTCACCCTGGACCACATCTTCATCCTAGGTTGGCCTGGCTCAGTGAACCATTACCTCAAAAACCAGCAAAAACATATAACTCTCTGCAAGTCCCTTAAACATGATGCTATACACCAGCTTAGTCAATCCTGCTTTAGAAAGTTTCCAATTCTTTTCTCCAAACTTGTACTGTTGGCACTCAGCAGAAAAAATCACATGTTTGGCCTAGTGTGAGGAAACTAAAGCCAGCTGGAGACCTGCTAAATGATCATAGGTTGAGGCCACTGAGGAGTAGGAGGGCTACTGTCATCCAGCGATATAGAACCACCAAACAGATAGGTAAATAGTTAAACAGCCATGATCTATGCTGCAAAAGATCTGTTGCAGGACTGGAATCCCATCTATTGGGTTTGATGAGGAGGATGGCAATGGGCAAGGCTAGCCCTGGACAGTTTGTTAGAAAAAGAAAGGAAAAAAGGAATATTACTTCAATTTCTCAGCCACATAGGGAAGAGAAAAGAAGCAATCAGAAACGAAAAAAATGCAGTTCCACAGCCAAATCTTGCTGCTTGAGAAGGTGTTGGGGAGATAAGGCTTACAGGATCAAAACCTCAGGTGGCCTGATACTCACTATGCACAGCCAAGGTATCCACAAACACATGGAAATTACAAGATGCTCCAGCCTCTTAGTGCTGGAATTCGAGGGGGCACCATCAAACCAAGCATTCTACCACCATTTCAAGCTAACCAAACCTAAACTGGTCCTCAAACCGAATAATCCTGTGTCAGTGGGTGATGAGCATGTTCCATTCCAACTACCCTCCAGACTGAAATTGGTCCTTTCATGACCTTTCTTCAGTGCCTAGGAAAGTCGTGTGCAAGACCTCAAAATCCCAAAGACAACAAGATCAAAGTTTGAGGCTAATGGCCAGCAATGATGGAGTTTCTGCTTCTTCAAAACAAGGGAGGGCTGGAGATATGTTTTGAGCAGTAAGGCACTTGCCTGCAATTAAAAAGGTTCAATTAAAGAACCCAGGTAAGCCACATGCAGGTGGTGCAGCTTGGTTTGAAGTTCGTCTGCCTGCTGCAGGGACATGGTGTGCCATTCTCTCTCTCCCCTCCATCTAGCCATAAATAAACAAAATTTAAAACAACAGGCTGGAGAGATGGCTTAGCACTCTAAGTTTCATTCAACTTGCTGCCTGCCCAGGACCCAAGTTTGATTCAGCCCCAGAACCCATAAGCCAGATGTAGTCATAGTAGCTCTTTATGTCTACAGGTCACATACCTCTGGCTACAGGCTGGGATTAAAGTCATGTGCCCCTGCCTCCCTCCCCTCCCTTCTCTCTCTGTCCCCAAAAAAAATAAAATAAAAATAACTTTGGGGCCAGGATGAGAGATGCACCTTTAGTGGTTAAACGCTTGGGACAGAAGCCTGGGAGGATGGCCCGATTCGAGACCAATTCCTGGGACTACCCAGAGTGGTGCCAGATGCACTGGGCTGAATAATGCATCTGGAGAACAAACTAACCAACAACTGGAATCAAGGGTGGGCCCATGATTCTCTGTCACTCTCTCTCTGCCTCTTTCTAACACCAGTCTGTAAACTCAAATGAATAAATAAAATGTCAAAATAATTAAAATATTTAAGGAAAAGTTTGGAGCAAAGAGTCAAAAGTAAAAAAATTAAAAAAGCCTAGAAAGTGAAGTTCATAATTAGTAAAACAATAAAGATGCACTCATAAGTGCATTGTCTGCCAACTACCAACACCACTGAGGAGGACCCATGTTAGCCAGATGCATTGGGAAACCTGCAGATTCTTTGAGTGGCTGCAGGCCCTGGGACTGTCTTTCCCACAATTTGTTCAAACAAATAATTAAATTCATAATTAATAAAAATAATCAAAAAGACAAAGGGGAGAATCTTTAACATAGCAAACTACTTTCCTCATGGATTAAAGCCATAACCAGGGCCTATACCTGACTCTGATTGGGATACAATTCATTTTTTTCTTTAAAATTTATTTATTTGCAAGGAGAGCTGCTGCAAACAAAGGTCAGATGAAGCTGGACATGATGGCACACATGCCTTTAATCCCAGCACTTGGGAGGCAGAGATAGGAGGATCACCGTGGTTTGATCACCCTCTGCCTCCATAGTACATTCCAGGGTCATTGAGCTAAAGTCACATTCTACCTCAAAACAAGAAAAAAGAAAGAAAAAAAGAAATTTGAAAGAAAGAAAGAGGGAGGAGGAAGAAAAGACTACAGATGCTTACACTTTGTGCACTGGGCTTTATGTGTGGGCACTAGGGTATCAAACCTCACTCATTAGGCTTTGCAGACCAGGATCTTAACTGCTGAGCCATTTCTCCATTCCCAAGACCAGGTCACACTCCTAGAAAGTTGAAGGGTGCAAATGTTCAGAAAAGGAAGCCTTTGCCTGGATTTGTTCCCTGGGACTGAGCACAGGAACTTTTTAATGGGGTTGTTTTGGTGACTACTAATGGAAGGTCGTTGAGTCGTGGAGGGGTAACGACTATAGTTTGTATGGTGGATGTTCCCCTAACATTGAAGTCTTAATTCCACAGTCAGTGACATGACTGGGAGGGAGAAAGGGCATTGAGGAGGTGGAACTCAAAGGAAGTAAGTTTATGGGAGAAGGCAATGTTCTTGAAGGGGATCCTGGGACCTGGCCTCCTCCAGCTCTCTGGATTCCAGGATTATATGAGGTGAGCAGCTACTTCTACTAGGCTCCCACCATCTGCCTTACCAGGGACCCAAAAGCAACAGGTCTGAAATCTCTTACCATGAGCCAAAATCAAGGCTTCCTTTTCTGAAGTTGATCATCTTAGTGACCTTTGTTCCAGTGCTCAAAAGCTGACTAACTTAGTGGCCAAAAATAAAACAAACAAATGAAATAAGATTTTAGCAAGTAAATAGTAAGGCAGAACTATGTTTCTAATCATATAATCACTATAAAAATATAATGAGATTAATAAAAATAATGAGACTACTTTGAAGATAACGCTGGAATATTAACATGGAATAAATGTATGTTGAGAATGATTCCACATTAGCAATGATTCTCACCAACAACTGCAGTTCAATCTACAGTCAATTGGGACTACAAGTCCCATCACTGTGGGGGCCTGGTGTGTGATGGCTCGCTTAAAAAGCATGCAGCTTTGGGTATCAAAGGGCCCTTGCATTAAGTACTTTCAGTCTCATTACGCTTTGATATCATGCCATCACCAATCTATACAGCACACAGGTATGTGGAATGCATTTGAAAAACTTCAGGATATACAGAGGTTTCACAGTACCCATCATCATGTCTAACAGGATGCAGAATGAGAACATATGGATTATCCCCTGAGCAGGCCAAGTTCAAGTGCCCTGGGGACAGAAAACCACACATCTCAAAAGTGAGAATTTGTCAAGGTGAATGAAGATGCACTAGAATACACACACAATCGCTGAGATGGCTCATGCTGATGGCTGTGGCTCAAGCTCCCCCAATCCAGGCCCTGGACTCCCAAGGGCTTCCACTTTGTCTGAAACCTTTCATCACGATCTAAAAGGTTCAACCCTATCCTAGATAATCAGAGAGCTAAATAGATAGTTAAAAGAGGTTAACTAATAGTCTAAATTCACACCACTGGCCAGACATGGTTGTGAACACCTATAATTCCAGCAGGAGAGGACTGCTGCAGAAGAGGATTGTCATGTGTTCAAAAGCCAGCCCTAAGCCACACAGTAAAATCTGCCTCCAAATAATAATCAAAAATAGATGGGCGTGGTGTGGTGCAGGCCTTTAATCCCAGCACTTGGGAGGCAGAGGTAGGGAGGATGGCTGTGATTTTGAGGCCACCTAGAGACCATAGTGAATTCCCAGGTCAGCCTGGACTCAGAGTGAAACCCGACCTCGAAAAACCAGAAAAAAAACATATAAAAACCAAGTAATACCTCTATTTACTAAATCATCATTTACATTGGTTAGATGCCAAGTTAACCTTGCATTCATTAAGTTTTAATTCTTTTCTCCTTACTTGTAGTTCTGGCAAAATATATTGTTGGCGTGGTGGTATGGTAATCCTAGCACTTGGGACACAGAGGTAGGAAGTTCATTAGAGTATGAGGCCAGCCTGAGACTATAGTGAATTCCAGGTCAGCCTGGGGTAGAGAGAGTGAGACCCTACCTAAAAAATCCATACACACATAAATATAAACCATTATGTCTGAAAACTCAGGGTACCTGCCAAAAGCTGTTACTGACAATTAAAACATTATCAAAGGCGGGCATGGTGGTGCACACATTTAATCCCAGCACTTGGGAGGCAGAGGTAGGAGGATTGCTAAGAGTTTGAGACCACCCCTGCGACTACATAGTGAATTCCAGGTCAGCCTGGGAGACGGTGAGTCTTTACCTCAAAAAACCAAACATTATCAAATAAGCCAGGGTATGATACAGCAAAGATGTGAGTGGTTCAAATTTGAAAACAGTTTCCCATGTAAGCCAGATGCACAAGGGGCACATGCATCTGTAATTTGTTTGCAGCAGCTGGATGTCCTGCATGCTCATTCTCAACCTCTCTCCCCACCCTTTTTCTCTGTCAAATAATAAATAAATAAATAAAAAAAGAAAAAAAAGAAAAAGAAAGAAAATGCAGCTCACACCAGGAAAGTGAGTGGCTTGAGAAGGTGTCTGGGGAGATATCAAGGCTTACATGATCAAGTCCCTCAGGAAAGCTCTGATGCTCTACACAGCCGGAGGGAGGGGGAGGTGCTGCAAACACACGGCTTTCATTGCAAGCAGACAGCAACATGTAGTTGATCAGGTGGGTCCCCTAACATTCATTCTTCCTGCTATGGCAAGCTAATTCCCATTAGATTCCCTTAAGAATAACCGATGGGGGCTGGAGAGATGGCTTGGTGGTTAAGGCGTCTGCCTGCTAAGCCTAAGAACACCTGTTCAATTCTCCAGATCCCATGTTTAGCCAGACGTAAAGTGATGCAAGGGCGCAATACCACACTTGTCCACAAGGGTGCACGCATCAGGAGTTTGTTCACAGTGGCTGAGAGGCTACTGGCACACCTTTTTTTGTTTTTCAAGGTAGGGTCTCATTCTAGATCAGGCTGACCTGGAATTCACTATGTCATCTCAGGTGGCCTCGAACTCATGGCGATCCTCCTACCTCTGCCTCCCAAAGTGCTGGGATTAAAGGCGCAGCCACCATACCTGGCTGTCACGCCCATTCTCTATTTCTCCAAAAAAAAGTAACTAAAGGGGCCAGGATATGGTGGCACACGCCTTTAATCTCAGCAATAGGGAGGGCAGAGGTAGTAGGATGGCAGTGAGTTTGAGACCATCCTGGTACTACAGAGTGAGTGCCAGGTCAGCCTGAGCTACAATAAGACCCTAACTCAAAACCAAACAACCAACCAACAACAAAACAAGAATAATTAAGGGATGGGAAGAGACATGGAGGGAGAACAATATTCAAACATGCCTTTGCCCCTTCTAACACCAGTTGGAAAATTAAGCAAATTCATGTTTATGTAAGATTAAAAAAAACTTTTAGGACTACTGAGGCAGTCTAGGATGACTGAGCCCCCAAAAGTAAAAAGCAGTAATGTCCTCAAACATGTGTTAGCAGTCCCCATGTTAATACAGACCAAAGAAGTCTTTTCCTTAGCTCTTGCCTAAAGGAGCTCTCCAGATCATAAACAAACTCAGTCCAGTCCCTCCCTGTACCCCTTTCCTAGAATTGCAATTCCACGAAGGCTTATATTTGGTAGTGGAATTGTGTATATTCAGCCCCAAAACTTGGCATCATGGAAGGTTAACTCATCCCCATTCCAAATCCATCAGTGACCCCAATTTGGGCCACAGGACAGGCTTTACCCCTAAACCTTCCATATGGCAGGATCTCTCCATACTTTCTAGATGTTCCTTCTCACAATCAAAGGGCTAGTCTCTCTATCAAACCCTTACCTTATGACCTTTGAACTTCACTTCTTTTAAAAAAAAATATTTTTATTTATTTGAGAGGGACAGAGAGAGGAAGAGAGAGAGAGAGGCAGATAGAGAGAATGGGTGCAGCAGGGACTCCAGCCACTGCAAACGAACTCCAGATGCATATGCCACTTTGTGCATCTGGGCTTACGTGGGTCCTGGGAATCAAGCCTCGAACCCAGAGTCCTTAGGCTTCACAGGCAGGCGCTTAACCACCAAGCCATCTCTCCAGGCCCAGAATTTCACTTCTTTAAATTCCTAAGACAAGAATCTGGGGATGCCACAAATTCATAGGTGCAAAAGCACTCATCAGATATAAACAGCTTCCTCATTCTATCGCCATACTCAGATGGGCACACACACACAACATTGACAATATGCACACACATATCAACACTGTGAATCCTCAGTCTTGTGTTTACCTTTCAATTACTCACACACAGTCACTGGGAGGAAGCCACTAATCCTGGGTTTTATCCTGAGTTGAGGCCCCTAGAATATGAGTGGAACTACTAACCCTGCTGAGAGTGACAGGATGAAGCCATATCTTAGCACTGTCACTGCTCACCAAATTCCAACCAGGTGAACCAATCAATTTAACTGGTTGACTTACAGAGTACAAGTGGGGTGTGATTTACAGGAGTGTGTGGGTGACCCCAGAACAGCTGCATTACTGCAAGGTCTCCCCCATCAGGTAGGAAAAATGGACCACACCCTCTACGTAGCAGCCCAGGGAGGCAGGAAGGAGTAATGGCTACAATTCCAGGGAAGTGGCTCGTGACCCTCCCCTCTTTACCAGTGGTGTCAATAATAGCTCCATTGCCAATTCCATAGACCTGTTTATTTATCACTGCATGGCTCTGCTCCATTACTTTTTTTTTCGTTTTTGAGATAGGGTTTCACTCTAGTTCAAAGCGACCTGGAACTCAGTATGTAGTCTCAGGGAGGCCTCAAACTCAGTGATCCTCCTACCTCTGCCTCCTGAGTGCTGGGGTTAAAGGCTTGCACCACTACACCTGGCTTCGATTAGTTTTTTTAATTTTTAAAATCTATTTATTTATTCAGCAGAGAAAGAGGGAGAGAGAGAATAGGTGTGCCAGAGCCTCTAGACACTGCACACCAACCCAGATGCATGCTTCCCCTGTGCATCTGGCTAATGTGGTCCTGGGAATTGAACCTGGGTCCTTTGGATTGCAGGCAGCGCCTGAACCACTAAGCTATCCCTCCAGCCCTCTGCGCGATTACTTTGACAGGCCTACTAGGAGAAGGTATGCTCTGCTGGCATCAGGTTATATCTAGAGGAAAACAGCCCTCCCTACCACATTGTGTCTTTTTTCCTGGTAGGGTCTCCCTCTAGCACAGGGTGACCTCGAACTCACAGTGATCCTCCCACCTCTGCCTCCTGAGGGCTGGGATTAAAGGTGTGTGCCACCACAACCAGCCATACCTCATTCTTGAATGTCTTTGTGGTCTATGCATAGCAAACTTACTTTAATTTTTAAAAAAGTTATTGGGGCCTGGAGAGATGGCTTAGTGGTTAAGGCGCATGCCTGCCAAGCCTAAGGACCGTGGTTCAATTTTCCAGGCCCCACATAAGCCAGATGCACATGGTGGTAAATGCATCTGGAATTCGCTTTATGGCTAAAGGCCCTGGTGCACCCATTTCTCTCTCCCATAAATAAATACATACACAAATATATAAATACATAAAATATTGGGCGGAGCCTATGGTTACATTGGTAGGGTCTCACTGTAGCTTAGGCTGACCCTGAATTCACTGTGGAGTCTCAGGGTGGTATGGAACTCATGGCGATCCTCCTACCTCTGCCTCCCGAGTGCTGGGATTAAAGGCATGAGCCACAACACCGGACCATAAAATCTTTATATAAGGAAATGAGTAGCTCACCTCCTTCAAACAAGTAACTCCAAAGCCCCCCAGTCACTGACGCAACTGCTGCTGAAGAATTTGGGGGCATTCTCCTGAGGCCTACACCTGACTCTCCTCAATCATCTTTCCATTCTCCTAACACAGACTCACTAATGCCATTCAACTGTATTAAGAATCCCGGATGGACCTGAGTGGAAGGCCTTCAGAGAGCAAAGGTGGGGACACTGAGATGTGTTCCCATTGCCGGTGGCATTTTCAATATAAGTCACATTTTGGCATTAGCCATCTCATGTGTTGCTAAGACAAGGAAATTTAGTTTATGATCCTGGCATAGATCAGGGAAGAAGTCAATTAGGCATTCGTCCTAACCAGGGCATGGTGACAATATCAGAACCCAAGCAGACCTTTGAGAAAACTCTTAAGCAGCCCAAGGATTCCTGCTTCCTAATATCCATGAGTGCAAGACAATTTCCTCCACTCAGCACCATTTGACATTGTAAAATCTTTTTTTTTTTTTTTTTTTTTCGATGTAGGGTTTCACTCTAGCTCAGGCTGACTTGGAATTCACTCTGTATTTTCAGGGTGGCCATTAACTCACCACGATCCTCCAAACTCTGCCTCCCAAGTGCTGGGATTAAAGGCATGTGACACCACACCAGGCCTTAAAATCATTTTTAAATGCCCCAATCAGATGCACAAGGGGGCGCAAGCATCTGTAGTTCATCTGCAGTGGCTGGAGGCCTTGGGGCACCCAATCTCTCTCTCTCTCAAATAAATAAAAATATATTTTAAAAAAGGCCCCAGGGTTTGGCTGGAGAGATGGCTTAGTGGTTAAGGTGCTTGCCTGCAAAGGCAAAGGAGCCTGGTTTGATTCCCCAGGACCAAGGCATACGCATCTAGAGTTTGTTTGCAGTGGCTGGAAGCCCTGGTGTTCCCATTGCCCCCCTCCCTCAAATAAATAAAAATAAAAGCCCCCAGGGTTTTCCTTAAACTCAGTGGCATAGATGTACAGATGGAGCCTTCTCGGTCCTTTGTCATAAGCCTTGACCTTGAGCGCACACGTACTATGCTCTGACTGACTGAAACATTGTTTCCTGCATGGGATGTGCCTTCACTTTTTGAGAGTAAGTCATAATAAACCAGGAGCTGCTTCCTTTGCTTGTCTACGCATGTCCACATTCTCAGAACTCACTCTAAAGAGAGAAGGTAAAACTCACCGGCTGAGGCAGCATGAAGATGAGGTCTGTGTGTCTTGCCCTGGCCAGGCCCAGAACCTGCTTTCTACACTCTCTAGCACCAGGGTGGGGCTCCGATCCCTGCATGCCTGAGTTAAGCCACCTGGCTCACCTCGCCCCGCCACACACCTGTGCTCCTCTCATAAGCTTGTGTGTGCAGCCCGGATCAGCAGTGGGAAACACCTGTGTGAAGCACACCCCTCCACAGCCAGAAACCAGTCCTTTGGCTGCCCAGGTGGGGCAGAGCCTAAACCTCAGAACGCCTACACCTGCCACACACCCATCCACAAGGGTTACATTTCCTCAGCATCTCCTACAAGGTCATTTTTCTCCCTTCTTATCTGTAGACACCACAGTAAGTGGGTGGCATTTGTGGAGTGTACAGAGGAGCTGGAGAGGCACTGGGCACTCACATGACAGGAACTCCTTGAACTTTCTCTTCGTTCTCTTTCTGCAGTTTTTTTTGCCAGACCCTCCATGGTGGACTCTCCAGCCACGTGGGTGCCTTTCCTTGGTTGTGTACTTTCCTCAATAAATATAATAATTTAATAATAAAAATCTTAATCCGTGCATGGTGGTGAAAGCCTTTAATCCCAGCACTCAGGGGAGGCAGGGGTAGGAGGATAATGGTGAGTTCAAGGCCACCCTGAGACTACAGAGTGAATTCCAGGACAACCTGAGCTAGAGTGAAACCCTACCTCAAAAAATTATATATATATATATTCCTTGCTGGAGAAATGGCTTAGTGGTTAAGGCACTTGCCTGCAAAACCAAAGGACCCAAGTTGGATTCCCCAGGACCCAAGTAAGTCAGATGTGCAAGGTGGCACATATGTCTAGCATTCGTTTGCAGTGGCTAGAGGCCCTGGCATGCCCATTCTTGCTCTCTCCCTCTTTCTGTCTCAAATAATTAAATAAATAAATAAAACATTTTTTTACTGAAATCCAATAAAGAAATACTAAATAAGCTGGGTGTGGTGGCATGGCTTGAATCCCAGCACTTGGGAGGCAGAGGTGGGAGGATCACTGTAAGTTCAAGGCCATCCTGAGACTACAGAGTGAATTTCAGGTCAGCCCTGAACTACAGTGACACCCCTCAGAAAAACAAAAGAAAAGATCTGGAGGGATGGCTTTAGTGGTGAAGGCTCTCTTGCCTGCAAAGCCAAAGGACCCAGGTTCAATTTCACAAGACCCACATAAGCCAGATGCACAAGGGGCACATGTGTCTGGAGTTCGTTTTGCAGTGGCTGGGGCCCTGGGTGTGCCCTCTCTTTCTCTCTCTCTCTCTCTCAAATAAAAAAATAAACTTAAAAAACTAGCCACAGGAAACCCAAATCAAAACTTATACATGAGCTGGGGTGCTTGCCTCAAAGCCAAAAGGATCCTGGTTCGATTGCCAGGAACCATGTAAGCCAGATGCATAGGATGGCACATGATTCTGCAGTTAGTTTCAGTGGCTGAAGGTCCTGGCATGAGCATGCTTTCTCTTGCATGCTCCTGCCTCTCTCTCTCTGTCTGCTATGTTCTCTCTTAAATAAATGTAATAATTTTTAAAAAACTTATATGGAAGTTGTAGAAAGTTACAGAAGAAAAAACTCACACATGGCCTAATAAGTGAAGAGGAAGATGCAGGCACAGAAACACACTGGGAAGATGACCCATGGACACTGGGGCTCTGCTGGCATAGGCTGAGAAAAACACAGCAGTGTGAACATGGCCTGGAGCACAGCCTCCTCTTAATCGAGACAATGCAAGGGACTGCCGACATCTTGACCTCACTGGCTAGGAGAGAGCACATTTCTATATTTTATTTTTTTTTTTTTTGTTTGTTCATTATCTATCTATTTATTTATTTATTTATTTTTTTTTTTTGAGGTATGGTCTCTGTAGTCAGGGCTGACCCCAGAATTCAGGATGGCCTTGAACTCATGGCTCCTCCTGCCCCCTGCCTCCCAAGTGCTGGGATTAGAGGTGTGCACCACCACGCCCAGCAGCACATTTCTATTCGAAGAGACGAGGATGGTGGTACTTTGTTACAGCTGTGCTTAGGAAAGGACAGGCAGATCAGCAGGTCTGCTCTGCCCAACTCTCCTTCCCTGACCAGGGGCCTCTCTAAGCCCATACCACATGAGAGCAGCATTTGGGAGCAGACTCCCAATGCCTGGCAGCTTCTATCCTATTCTTTCTCTCTCTCTCTCAAATAAAAATTAAAGGCAGAGTATGTGGCACATGACTTTAATCCCAGCACTCAGGAGGTAGGAGTAGGAGGATCTGTAGTGAGTTCAAGGCCACGCTGAGACTACATAGTGAATTCAGGTCAGCCTGGAGTGCAGAGGGGGAGCCTCACTGCAAAAAAAAAAACAAAGAGAGGTCAGTCCATATCCTGGTAGAGGCCACATGGGTCAAAGTGTCCCATGAAAACCTCTGTGGCAGGATGGCAAGGGGTGGACCCCCACAGGAATGTCTAAAATGGGATGAGTTGGGGCTGGAGAGATGGCTTAGTAGTTAAGACACTTGCCTGCAATGCCAATGGACCCAGGTTTGATACACCTGTACCTAAAGCCAGATGCCATCCATTGCAGTGGCTGGAGGGCCTAGCAAACACGTGTACACTCTACCCCCTCTCCTCTCTCACCTCTCTCTCTTTCTCTCTCTCTCTTGATCTGCCTGTCTCTCCCACAAATAAGTAAATATATAAATAATAAAATGGGACAAGTGTGGTTTGTCATGCATACTTATGATGGACCATAGTTTTCATGTCTATAAAGATTCTCTCTGGAAGGGAATTTGTGAGGGGATGTGATGTGGTGAATTCTATCTTTCTTTTTTTTTGGAGATAAGGTCTCCCTCTAGTCTAGGCTGACCTTGAATTCACTATGTAGTCTCAGGGTGGCCTCAAGCTCCCATCAGTCTTCATAACACTGCCTCCCGGTGCTGGGATTAAAGGGGTGCACCACCATGCCTGGCTGTCATTAGAGTCTGTCTTGGAACTAGAAGCAGAGTAAATATAAAAGCACATAAGCCAGGTCTGGAGTGGCTTAGTAATTTAAGGCGTTTGCCTGCAAAGCCAAAGGACCTTGGTTTCAATTCCTAGGACCCAAAGTAAGCCAGAGGCACAAGGTGGTGCGTGACGGGTTCTCCACGTCTCTAATAGTATTACCTAGCCTCCAGGTAACAAAGGAACAGATCTCCTCATCACCTGAGCACTTGAGATGATCACATAATGCTGTGTTTCAGGGGCTGCCCCTAGGTACAGGTTCTGGAAAAAAAGTTTTTACTTTTCTTGTTCCAGTGTCAGACATTCAAAAATGAAACTGGATGTTTTGGTCATTTTATTGAAATTATCTTTTAATGCATTTCACATAAGGTAACTGTAAAGTGTCAAATTTCCTTCTAGTGGCAATGAACGAGCAGAACACAAAATCATGGATTTCAGATATCCCTGGTCAGTGTATGACTAGAATGCTGTTACTGTCTGTTCCAGTTCCCACATCAGTCCTACTAGTGAGTATGAACTCTGCAGTCATCACCCTGGCCTTGTTATGATGCTGATCTCCAGCGCAGAGAACTTAGACTATAAACATGTCAGTGTAAAAACAAACTCCTCACAGCCACAGTGGGCAGGACACAAGAACCTTGGGAATGTGGCTGACTGTTTTGAAGCAGTCCTCACAGTAGCTTTTCTTTTAGTGAGTTTTCCATGTGCTTTTGTGCTTCCAGCCAGAAAGAGTATAACTCAGTGAGCAGCACATAACCAATGATCGATCTCGAGAACACTTCCCATTAACATATGCTTGCAAGATGGACACAGACCACAGTGCCAATGAGTGACTGCAGAGAAAGTAGCTGCCAGGCCCACCGTATTGCACCTCCAGCCAGTGCTTTGACCCAAGAGGGCCAACACACTTGTTGTCTTATAGACATGTGGCAAAGAAGTCTGAGCTATAATAAGGAGGTCCATGATGTGAATAGTAAATGGTAAAAGCAGAGAGTCTGATGGAGGCTGGGGATAGCTCAGTGCAGAGGCACTTGCCAAGCATACAAGAAGCTCTGGGTTCTGTACAGTGCCTCAAACACAGATAAGTGCCCAATCGCCAATGTCAAAACAGCGATACAGACACAGCGTAAAATTAAGTCAAAGGTACCCATTCTTCCTCTTCTGACTAGAACACAGGGTGGCAGGAACATTCAAAGAATTATATACCTACATAATGCATGGAGAAGAAATTCAGAGTTCAAGATCTGTCTGTTGTAGGCCCCAACTCACAGCCAGCTACTCAAGGTCTATGATCACGCACTGAAATCGGTGGCAAAAATTACCTGCCTTCTTTTTTACTTTTGGTCTCCTGCTACTGTTGATGTAAGCTCTGGTTTCCTATTCAGCTATACTAAAATGTTGATTCCTGGAACAGACCTGTTCTTCTTGCCTTTGAACAAACTATTTTCTGTGTCAAAACCTCCCCTGTACTTACCCTCGTCAGCACGTTCACCAGATAAACTGACTCATGCTTTGGACCTCCTGTTTTAAATATTCAGCTACTCAGATTTGTTTTCTCAATCCTGGAAGGAGTTAAACTCAGTGGGAAGGAGGAAGAGTTCAGTGGGACAGAGAAGAAAAAAGAAGGTAATGAGGAGGATGAATTATGGTCAAAATAAAATTACCCATACACATTGCCAATAAATAAATTAAGCTAAAATAATCACACAAATGTCTAGGATATTAAATGATTTTTAAGGTGGCTAACGTGCACTCCACAGTACCATGATAGGAGGGAAAAACATAGAACATCAACATTGAAGAGAAACTAGTTAGAAGGAAAATTCAATGGAGGAGGATCAAGTGGGAAGGGAGGGTTATGATCATGGTATATTGTCTTCATTTATGGAAACTGTCAATAAAGTTATTTAAAATTTTTGTACAGTTATTTGAGAAGAAACCGGAAGAGGGGAGAGAGAGAAAGAATGGGCACACCATGGCCTCAGCCACTGCAAATGAACTCTAGGCACATGTGCTTACCTTGTGCATTTAGCTTACACGTGGGTCCTGGGAATCAGACACGGGTCCTTAGGCTTCACAGGCAAGTGTCTTAGCTGCTAAACCATTGCTGCAGCCTCAATGCAAATTTTAAAGGCTGGGAATTTCTACGTGGTCAAAATGCTTGCTTGTAATGCTGATGACACGGAGGTCCTGGCTTGCTCATATTCATTCATTCATTCTCTCCCCCAAATAAATATGAATTATTATTATTAATGTATTGTTTTTGGTGCTGAGCGAACATAGAAGCTCTTAGCTTGCTAGGCAATGAATTCATCACCAGACTAAATCCAGCCCATGAATTATTTTTTGAAATTTAGAACAAAAGGCCTAAGTACCCGAGGGCAGGGCATGGTGGCGCCACGCCTTTAATCCCAGCACTCGGAGGCAGAGGTAGGAGGATCGCTGAGAGTTCAAGGCCACCCTGAGACTACATAGTTAATTCAGGTCAGCCTGGACCAGGTAAAACCCTACCTCGAAAAACCAAAAAAAAAAAAATACAAAGTACCCTTCCTATATCAATATCCAACACATGGGCTGTGGAGATGGCTCAGAGGTGAAAGGTGTTTTAGCACCAAAGCCTGATGGCGCTAGTTGGATTCCCCAGTACCCATGTAAAGCCAATATAAACATGCTGAGGATGAAACCGAAACAATCCCATTCACAATTGCCACAAATAGATGAGGTAGACAGAAAGATGAATGGACACACATACACACAACTTGAGAATAAGCCTAACCCTGGCTCAGGGTGTGTCATGCGTGCCTTTAATCCAGCACTTGGGAGGCAGAGGTAGAGGATCATTGTTGAATTTGGGGGGCCACCTGAGACTACAGGTGAATTCCAGGTCAGCCTGACCTGGATTGAGACCCTGCCCCTCGAAAACAACAACAAAACAAAAACATGGAAGTGACATTTTAAAAACACTTGAAACGCCAGAGAAGAAGGCATTAGAATTATAAGGATCAGAGGCAGGCAGGCAGGCGGGCATAGCCAGTAGTTCAGGCACCCTGAGGACATGTGACCTGAGCTGCAAGCACTGCCCTTCTCTTATACAAAGGCACCTAGCAACCTGGAACCCCACGTGCACTGAGCTACACTTACATGTACCTGGGCCACACAACAGCCATTTTCTCCCACTTGGGCCATTGTTTGCATTAAGCACGATTTCAAATACATCCTAAGATAGCTTGGAATCAAGAACAGGAGGGGCCACCAGCCTGAAGGGTTTTAGGAGGTACATACATATTATTGTGTCCTTTAAGTGACCTTTCAGGAAGAAAGCACTATTTATTACCCAGCACATGCCTATGTATGAATAGGGTATGAATATGATAAAAAATAAATCCATCATGTAAATCCTGTGCACTGTAGAAAAAGGAAAACTGTCTAACTGAAATCAAGGCACCAAACTATGTCCCAGGCAAAATGAAGCCCATCCCCACTAAGGCTACTGCAGGCAATGGCCCCGACCATGTCCCTGGGCCTGTGGGCACTCCCACTCCAGTACCTGTTGCCCCCTTGGGCAGTGTGCTGATCCCCTTCATCATCACTTTGCTCCTCATGAAGTTTCTTGCTGCTAAACTCCCTGTATGCACTGTCCTTCAGTTCGTTGAGTAAGAGGCCAAGAACCTGGAAAGTTCAGAGAACACTAGTAACAGACCTCCCCTCCATGCCCATGGACTGGAAGCATCCATGTTGTGAAACTGGCTCTGATAAAGCAATCTACAAACCAGGGTGTGGTGGTGCACACTTTAATCCCAGCACTTGGGAGGCAGAGGTAGGAGGATCACTGTGAGTTTGAGGCCACCCCTGGAGACTACCAAATGAATTCCGAGTCAGCCTGAGCTAGAAGTGAGACCCTACCTCAAAAAAACCAGGCAAAAAAAACCAAAAAACAAACAAAAAACAAACAATCTGCAAGTCAATGCAATCCCCACCAACACCCGACAACCATTTGTCACACACACACTCACACACACACACACACACACAAATTAATTTGGAACCACTAATGACCTCAGAAAGTTCAAGCAATCCTGAGAGAAAAATAAAGGAAATAAAATAGCCAATAAAAATGGGATTATAGGGCTGGAGGGGATGGCTTGGCAGTTAAGGCACTTGCCTGCAAAGCCCTAAGGACACGTTTGTCCCCCTAGGACCACATGAGCCAGATTTACAAGGTGGAGCATGTGCCTGAAATTCCCTTTGCAGTGTCTGAGGCCCTGGTGTGCCTGTTCTGTCTCTACTCTTCCTCTCTCTCTCCCTATCAAACAAGTGAATAAAATGTTTTGTAATGGGATGACGTTGCAGTCGGGTTAGCACTGCTGGTAGAAATCACCTGGCCAAGAGCAGCTTGAGGAAAAAAGGTTTGCTTTGGCTTACACCTCCAGGAAAGCTCCATGATGGCATGAGCAGAGTGTGAGCATCACCCCTGGCCAACCTCGGTGGACCATAGCAACAAAAAGGTATTGTCACACATGGCAGGAAGCTGACCACAGCACATAAGCCTCCCCCAGCAATATTCTACTACCTCAGGAGGCTTTAATTTTCAATTGCCATCAGCTGGAGAGACTAGCATTCAGGGTACTTAGAAGTTGATGGGGACACCTGAATCAAACTACATCCACCCCTGGCCCCCATAAACTGATAACCATACATGATGTAAATGCATTGCATTCATGCGGCAAAGACCCCATGGTTTTATCCGATCCTGTGGTTTTCTTACATTCCCCATAATCCAAGGTCTTTTAACTGACACAATACCCAAAAAGTCCTTCAAAACCCCAAATGACACAGAACAAACATTCCACGCAAAAGGATGGGTGATAAAGCACAGAAATATTCAACCAATATGAGATTTAAAACAACCAGGGCAAACATCTTGAAGCTCACTGTAGCTCCAAGTCCAACAACTCTAGTCAATGACAAATCTCAAGAGCGATAATTCTAACCAGCAACAAGTCTCTGGGTTCCAATTCCATAACCCCTCCTTCAAGGCTACTCACGGGCCTGGAAACTTCATCTAGGACCAGCCCCTCCTTGGCAGCCATCTCATAGTCGGGCATCTCCACTGGGTCTCCACTGCAGCCCACAGGTCCCATCCTCCATGGCCCCATGGGATCTCCATGCAGGCATCCAGCAAACCTGCTTGCTACTACCCATGGCCATTTCCAAAACACAAGACTGTGTAAGCTCAATGACCCTCTCTTTCCTACATTTCTTGCCACACCCATAATACCAGCTAGAGTGACAATTTGTTAATCAGGGAATAAAGCAGACTTCGTAGAACAGGGCACTCCTTCAGCATTCAGACCCCTTCAAAAGTCTGCAGTTCCTGTTTAGCTCCAGTCAGGTCAATGGCCCAATCTAAATGTTGTAATCTCTCATTTGCAGCTGAACGGGCATGGTTCACCCAAGATTTCATTTTTTCTGTGTCATCCCTCTGCTCCACATCAGTTCATTTCTACAGAAGCAACCCTGCACAACTTCTCAGGACACGGGCATAACTTCAAGCATCTCCTTTCCAACTGCTAGCCAGTCAAGTAAAGCTCCTTCTCACCCTCATAACCCAAACCTCACAGTCCATAGTTCTTACTGCATTCAGGTCTTTCAACTGACCAGCAGAATAGTCCATCAAGCTGTACTTACAGCACTGCAAAGGAGGCATGTCTTGAGCCACGATTTCAAATCCTTCCACACATTCCTCTTGAAAATCAGCTCCAGGCAAAGAAAAGCCACACAGTCAGGTGTCTGCAGAAAATCCCGTTCCTCCGGTACCACTTTACTGTTGCAGTCAAGCTCACACTGCTGATAGAAATCACCTGACCAAGAACAACAATGGGAAAAAAAGAGGGTTTACTGTGGCTTACAGGCTCGAGCAGAAGTTCCCATGATGGCAGGGAAAATGATGGCATGAGCAGAGGTAGACATCACCCCCCTCATCAACACTAACATGGACGCAACAGCAACAGGGAGAGTGTGCAAATGCACTGGCAGGAAAGCTGGCTATAGCTAACATAAGCCCGCCCCAATACTCTACCTCCCAGGAGGGCTTTAATTTCCAATTACACACCATCAGCTGAGAGACTAGCATTCAGAACACCTAACAGTTTATGGGGATACCTGAATCAAACCACCACAGATATGTTCAATTTTAACAGAGAAAAAATCCTTAAAGATTTCAAGAAGACTTAATGAGGGAAATAATATTTTTTCTGAAAATGAAAAAATTAACAAGATTGGTAATGCTGGGCCTTCTGAGTCTAACATTCTTTAACCTTTGGAGTACAAGTCACACTAGAAGAGAGTCACTGAACTTTGGTACAGAAGCAGGTCCAAGGCAGCCTACTTTATCCTTTCCAGCTTCATGACAGATGCAGGATCAGAGCCCTTACCTGGTTGACAGGCAACTTGCAGCAGCCAGCCTGGTTTTGGCCTTCCAGAGAGACAGGTGCTCCAGGTGGACAAGGCTTCCACCAGGTCCTCATCCCAGGATTTTATCACACAGGCATACAGCTGCATGCTCACTTGACACAGACCCGAAGGCTTCAACTTTCTAGATGAGCAGCTGCAGGATCAGAGTACCTATGAAACAAGACGCTAGAGAATGAGGCTTGACAGCTACTGTGAGGGGGACACTGGAACACATGGGACTAGATGTGGTGTAAGTCACATTGAGGCAGGAGTTTAAATGAGAGGTGAGATGAGGAGGATGGGATGGTGGGAGATGAATCAAAACCAAGGATATGTGAAGACTAAGCCTACTATTGAGTAGTAACCAATTAAGATATCTTTTTTTTTTTCCGGAGTGGGGTTTTCTGGTCAGGCTGACCTGGAATTAACTATGTAGTCTCAGGGTGGCCTTGGGGCCACCCATCCTCCACCACCTCTGCCTCCAGTGCTGGGATTAAGGTGTGTGCCACAAAGCCTTGCCCAGCTAAAGATATCATTTTGAAGAAGTGTTTCAGGGGCTGGAGGAGTAGGCTCAGCTGTTAAGACACTTGCTGGAGACACTAAAGACCTGGGTTGGCTTCCCAGTACCTACATGAAACCAGATAAACAAAGTGACACATGCATCTGGGTCCATTGCAGCACCTGGAGGTCCTGGTATGCCATTGCCCTGTCCTCTCTCATCCCACCTCTTGCAAAATATAATTTTAAGAAGTTTAATTTAGGCCAGGTGTGGTGGTGCACTTCTTTAATCCTAGCACTTGGGAAGCAAAAGTGGGAGGATCGCCATGCATTCAGGCCACTTGATGGGACTACATGGTAATTCCAGGTTAGCTGGCTGAGAGAGAGACTCTGCTTTGAAAAACAAAAATTAATTTTAGGACTGGGAGATGGCATAGCAAGTTAAAAATTACTTGCAAAGCCGAGGACACAGGTTCAACTTCCCAGGACCCAGGTAAGCCAACAGATGCACAGGGCGCACACACATCTGGAGTTCGTTTGCAGGCGCCTTAACCTCATTGTTCTCTCCAGCCCAGAAATTCCCTTTAATTCCTTATAATAACTTAGGAGCTGAAGAGTGGGCAGAAGGAATCGAGAACCTCAGACTTGGAAGGAGTGTACGCCCTGAGGCCCAGTGTCCCCAGAGAAGGAGGCGCTTGAGAACCTTCCCTGACAGCACAGTGGATGCAGGTGTGGTGATGGACCACAGCAAAGGGCAAGATATGGAAACATCGCCCAATATGCCATCTGTTCATTCAGTCACACTTGCAATCAGGAATGAAAGCATCAAAATTCGATGCCAAGCGCACCGAAGGATTTATAACAGGTGAGAATTTGCGGTGGCGTCGTGACACGCAAGGTCCAAACTCAAATCTGGCGATGGAGAGAAAGGCAGCGCATAGTTACGCTTTAGTAGCTTCTCAGAAGAAACTATCATTTCAGACAGTGATTCCACTCTCTGGAAACACTTTAAAACACGTTTCAAGTAGAGAATTACACCTTTGCCACATAGGACAGGATCTCATTAGCATTGGGGACAAGTCCTCATGATCATACGTTCCTTCGGGAACATCTCACTTCAATTACACAAGTATTGAAAAACCTATGTGTGAGAATTTGACCTATATGAGGCGATCTTGAGATTTTTGTCTGTGATTTTCCACCATCAGGAGGCATGGAGTCACTGAATCCTTTTGGAAGCTTGACGTGGTTCAATGCATGATCCCCAGAACTGACAAAGGCAGATGTACATGCCCAGGTGTGAGTTCAAAGCCAGCCTGAGATAACATGTGTGTTCCAGGTCCAGCCTGCGCTAGAGAGTGAGTCCAGTGAAAAACAAAAATATAGCCAAGCGTGGTGGCGCATGTCTTGAATCCCAGCCCCTGGCAATCAGGAGTAGGAGAGTGGCAGAAGTTCCAAGCGACCCTGAGATGTGCCATGGTAATTCCTGTTCAGCCTCAAATCAGTGAGACCCTACATCGCAAAACCAAAGTAACAAAAGAAGAAAGTAAGAAGAAAAGAAAGAAGAAAGAAAGAGAAAAGAAGAAGAAAGAAAAAGAAAAGAAAAGAAAGGAAGGAATGAAGGAAGACAGAAAGCAAAGGCATGGTAAGCAAGCAAAGACAAAGAAGAAAAAACCAAAACATACAATAAAATAAAATGAATTATAGTCAAAACAGCTGTGACATTGACCTTACAGCCTAAGTAGAAGGGAATGCCAGCCAGAAGCAATTACATAAAAAACATTTGTAAACGTCTATTAGGTTCTGCTAAGGAGAGGAATCGATATTCTTTGAAAATTACAGAAAAAACCTATGAGCTCTCTCTCTGCAGCAGAGACACAGACGGCTATGCTAGGCCTTTTGTCATGATAAAGAAAATTCAGAGTTGGTGTCCAGAACTTCCCAGAAGATCTCCTGGGAAAGAAAATTCCACAGACACAAGTAGCCAGTGTCACCTGGTGTCATCACACGTGAAAAGTCGACATCTCAGAAGCCTCCCTTCAACTGAGATCCAAAGAATGCTCGCTGGCACATACTATGTATGTTAGGACATTAGAAGGATTTACTTCTGAGATTGACACTTCTTAGAAATTATTCTCTTTTTCCTAAAACCAATTGTGAATAAGTACATGTTAGAAGGGTCGTAGCTGCAGTTCAAGGCCAGCCTGAGACGTCACAGTGAATTCTGGGTCAGCCGATGCTACAGCCAGTCCCTACACACACACTCCCAACATTATATATATATATATATATATATATATATATATATATATATATATATATATATATGTATTTATGGATATAGATTTACATATGGCCTCAAACCTATTCCCTATTATGATACATAAAAATTTATATATTTACATATAATTATATATATTTGTATGTATATATTATGTAAATTTATATAATGTATAATAATCTATAATACATGTAATAATATGTTATACATGTCATATATGTAAATATATATCACATGAATTTATATATATATGTATAAATTTACATGTATATTTCATATGTAATTCACATATTTACATATAAGTTTATATATAAATTTAAATATATATTTATATGTGTATATATTGTGAATAATATATAATACATATTATTACATATTAATACATGCTAACCTATGTGTGTGTATATGTGTATATATATCTATATCTATCGATACTGTCTATCCATCTATCTATATATGTATATATCTATTACTCTAAACACCTCCTCCTGCTTTTGGCCTGCGTGACATTGGCCTTTATTTAGATGTTACATTTATTTCTTTAGTTTTGGGGTTTTCTTTGATTTCAGGAGTGGGACTGGTTCTATCCCAGGCTGAGGCTGGAATTCCTCAGTAAGTATCAGGAGGTGGCCTCGAACTCATGGCCTGACTGCTCACTTTCCTCTCCTCCTCCTGGAGTGCTGCTGGGATGAAATGCATTATCATACCATAGATCCTATTTTATTGTGTATTATTTCCTTTTGTACTTTTATTTTTCCAAATTTTTTTTTTTACTTTTAGAGAGACACAGAGAGGCAGACAGACAGCGAGGGATAGGAAGACAGATAGACACGTGGGCCACCCGGCAGTCTCTGCAGCTGCTGTGAACGAAATGCAGATGTGTGCGCCCTCTTGGCTGGGCAAGTGCGACCTTGCGCCCTTGCCTCACTTTGCATCTGGCTAGGCAGTAGGACCTGGAAATTGGAACCAGTGTTGAAACTAGGAGGCAGCGCCATACAACACAGCTAAGCCGCGAAGCCAGTCGATACTATTTTTATTATTTATAGGAGAGATAGGAGGAGTCAGAGACAGAGAGAGAGAGAGAATGTGACTTTTAGGGTAGCCTGAGCTACAGAGTGAGAGCCCTACCTCTAAAAACCAAGGCCATAAATAAATATAAAATATGGAAGGGCTGGAGCAACGGCTTAGTGGTTAATTCATTTGCCAACGAAGCAAAAGAACCAAGTTCCAATGCCCCATGTCCCACCTTAGCCAGATGCACATGGTGGTGTGTATCTGGAGTTCATTTGTGTGATCACAAGGGGCCTGGTGTGTCCATTCTCTCTCCCCTCTCCATCTCCCTGTCTCTCAAAATCAATCAATCAATCAATCAATCAATCAATCAATCAGAGGAACAAGTGATTCAGAAACACATTTGGCCAAGGTCTTAGGTCCCACTGAGGAAAGGACTCGTATGGCAAGAGTGGAAAAACTCTATGAAATCTATCTCTGCAGGAGGGCCCAGACTGTTATGCAGGCCTTTGTCATGATCAGAAAATTCAGAGTTGGTTTCAAGCTTTCCTGAGTGAGAGAAAGAGGGCGGATGGTACAGAAACCACAACAGTGGCTCTCCTATAAAATCCCACTGCCCTCTGGCATAGAAACAGATCGCCAATGCAGACTGCATGTTTTGTTTTTCTTTGTTTTTCTCTCCTTGCTTAGAGCAATGAGATCCAGGACAAGTTAGCAAAATTCACATGTAAAAGAGATACCTGAACTATCAAAGAAAGTCAGGCTTTCTAGCACAAACAGCACCAGACACTGCACAGAGATCTTGAGGAAGAGGCACACGGGCTGGTTGAGGAGCAGACTTTGGGAAACCCTACACCAGTGATGGGAGGAAAAACAAAATATGCGACAGACAGGAATTCAGAGGCTGCTAAGCGCTCTGAGTATGAGAATAGACTCCAACCAGCACAAAATTGAAAGGAGATAGGCACAGAGAACCTCTCGACTCCCACAGGAGTCCAGAGTACAGAGATCCAGAGACTTTAGCGGCTCCCCCCAGACCTCATCATGAAGTAGCCATAACCTCCAACCGGGCCAGCTCATAGAAATTCATGCAGTGTAAGGCTGAAAGGTGTAAGGAAACCACAGGTGGGACAGAGAGACATGTCTCGCGATAACTGACAGCTACACAAATGGCATTAATACCTATGAGGATGTAACTGGCATCCCAGGGCAGGGTCCCTTGGGGAGAGGAGGCAGGGGACGAGGGTAAGGATGGAACCCACACATGCTGTTTACACACACTCACTGAGTGGGTCTATAACTAAAGCCAGACAAGCTACCACCAAAATCAAACTAGAGCCACCAATGCTCAGGAGATTGTGTGCAGAGAAGAGGTGTGCAGAATCCAGAGGACGTGGGGCAATGTGGACAGGCACTGAATCCCACCACTGGTGGACTGCACTGCCAAGTTAGGAACCCAGGCAACATGGGGAATGCTCACCATCCACAGCAGCAGCGTCCTCCATCGCCTGGCACGAGTGAAGACAGGCGATGGTACCCCAACGGCTGTATTGAGCGCCTGGGAGTTTCCTCTGCAATGAAAAGGGTAAAGAGTCGCAAAAATAAGCAACTGAAAAGCGAGAATGACAATGCGATTGGGCTTCAGCCACAGGAATCAGCTTTCCCTACTGGCACCAGGTGAGCGGGCGGTAAAAAAACACTTCCCCTTGCGTCACGGGGTTCTGCCTCTCCTTCAGGGTCCTGCACTGACAACCAAGCGCACCTTCAGAAAACTGGGTCCTCTCATCATCAGCACCAATGACAGGTGAGTCCCAGGAGAGATTTTAAGTCTCTCTCACTACCTTAGTATTTGAAGCAGGGCCTCGCTCTCCTAACGACCGACTTCTAACTCCTCAGGCCACGCCCATCAGCCTCCACGATCTCCTTGGTTGTTGCGGGGCTATTTCCTAGAAAACACACCCTCTGGCCGGCCTGTTTGTTCATTTGAAAGACATCCCCCTTCCGTAGGCTCGCGCTTCGAGGGATGGCAAATATAGATATCCTCCATTTCCAAAAAGACCCTTCACTGTGCACCACCTGTCCCTGGCTCAACAGTCATTTTCAGGTGGTCATTTTGAGCGTTTTTTGGAACCAGTGAGCTGCTACACGTTCACCCGAGGTTAGAGAATCTGGGCTGGACGGGCCAGGAGAAGACCTGGGTGTTCCAGGGACTCTCTGCGTGTGGTACAAAAGCAGGGGCTCCGACTATCTATCTATCTATCTATCTATCTATCTATCTATCTATCTAGTGTGTGTGTGTGTGTGTGTGTGTGTGTATGTGTATGTATGTATGTATATATCATGCTTTAAACACCTCTCCAGCTTCTGGATACATGACACTGTAATTATGATAGATGTTAAATTATTTCTTTGGTTTTTTTTTTTTTTTGGTTTTTCGATGTAGGGCCTGGCACTATCAGGCTTAGCTGAAATTCACTTTGTTGTCTCAGGGTGGCCTTGAACTCATAGCCACTACCCTCTCACTTTCTTCCTTCCTCCTAGTGCTGATGGGATGAAAGGCCTGAGCACCACCATAGATCTGTTTTATTTCATTATTATTATTTATTATTTGTTTATTATTTTTGTTATTTATAGGAGAGTTAGAAGGGGTCATACAGAACAGAGAGAGAAGATCATTCATATTATGCCTCTCAAATAAGTTTTTAATTTTAAAAATATATTTATTTATTTGTTTGAGAGAAATTTATTTGAGGGGAAGAGAATGGGCACAGCAGGTCCTCAAGCCATTGCAAAATGAACTCCAATGCATGTGCCCAGTGGGGACACAGTGAAAGTACTTTTTTTTGTTATTTTTTTGTTTTAAAAGATAGAGATCTTGCTGAAGCTCAAAAGCTGACCTCCTATTCACTATGTAATCTCAGAGTGGCCTTATACACACAATGATGCTCCTACTTCTCCCACTTTTTACTTAAAAATAGTGGCGCATGAGTCTGGAGGTCCTTTGCAGTCGGCTAGAGCCCTGGGACACCAATCTCTCTCTCTCCTCTCTCTCTCTCTCTGAAATAAATAAATGAAAATTCAAAGAAACACACACACACACACACACACACACACACATTGAGCTGGTGAGGTGGGATGGATTAGTAGTTCAGCAATTGTCACATAGAAGCCTAGGACTGTGATTAGGCTCGATTTCCCAAAATCAATGTAAGACAGTCCACACACAAGGTGGCACAATGCCTCTGGAGTTCGTGGTAGCTGGGGCCTAGTGCCACCATTCTTTATATCCTCTTTCTCTCTGTCTGTTGTTCTCAAAATAAAATGATAGAATAAAATAAATAATAAAAATAAATAAATAAAAATAAAATAAAATATAGTGTGTCTCTAAGGGAGTCCCTAGATACCATGAGAAATATAGGCTGGGCTGGGCTCTTCTGTTCTGAGGTTAGCTAACTGATGGGTAATGATCTAAAGAAAGACTGAAATTTAAAAGTATGACTGGGATGGAAGATGAAGCTTAGGTGAAGAGAGGCTCTTGCATGCAAAGCAAAGGTCACAGGTTCAATTCCCCAGGACCCATGCTCGTTTCAGATGCACGTGGCAGCTTTATGTGTCACCGGATTCCTTTACCTGCCAGTGGCTGGAGGCCTGGAGCGCCATTCTCTCTCTCTCTCTTTCTCTCTCTCCTATATCTCCACCTGCCTTTGTCTCTCGCATTCCCTCACAAATAAATAGAAATAATTAAAAGAATAATAATAAAAAGAATAGAATATTTTATTGAGAAAATAAATAATAAATATAAAGTCAAAAACATAAGAGTCACACTGGAGTTGAGATCTGGAGTGACCCAGCGGCCAGTTTCTCTTTACCAAGTGGCCTCCAGTGATATGACCAAGACTGAGTCAAAAGAAGCCTCTGACCAGGGTGACTATATGTTCAAACTGCTCATCATCGACAACAACAGTGTCAGCAAGACCTCCTTCATTTTCCAGCTGTATAACTTAGCACCTTCACCCTGGCCTTTGTCAGTAACTAGAGGTGAAGACCATCTACTCTGCCTCTGGAGTGCTGGAATTCCAAGGTGTGCACCAGCGCGCCTGGCACTCAGCTCTTTTTAAAAAAGGTTTTATTTTTATTTATTTAGAGAGAGAAAGAATATGAAAAATAAATAAAATTATTTACCCACTACTATCACTTCTGGTATTTTTGCAGATGTATTCTGTGTGTATCTTCAGATGTATGGTTAAACTGTGTGTGGTGGCACACTCTTTATCATCAATTTATTCCAGAGGCTGAGGCGGGAAGAGAGTTTGGGAGTATCTATGGGATACAAAGCCAAGACCTACTCTAAATAAATGATAAACAACAAATAAGTGTAAGTAGTTTTTGTGATGGATTTCAATGTGAACCCAGTTCCCTACAGGCTCATGTTTGAACACTTGGTGCCCAGCAGGTGGCGCTGTTTGGGCAGTTTGGGACCTTTGCTGAACTAACTGGCTGGAGGAAGGTGGAGAAGGGGACTGAAAGCAGAAGTACCCACCTCTGGTTCTGACCCAAGATCTCAGAAGGTGTCAATCCCTTGCTGTCATAGATGTTGAAAACTTTGAAGAAACAGAGTGTTATGTGTTTTTCAGTTTCCATTATCCCTGGTCTAATTCCTGTTCTATGTCAGCCACATGGCCAAGGGGCGGCACATGTGTCTAGGGTGTTGCAGTGGCTGGAGGCCCTGCTGTGCCGTTCTCTCTTTCTCTCTGCACTCTTCCTCTCTCTCAGAGTAAATAAATAAATGTTCTAATTTTTAAAAAAATCACCTGACAGTCAAGAGGGATGTTATGTCAGTCACAGAGGTGGTCAGTGTAGGAATAGATTAGTTCTAGACATTTTGGCTTTGAATCCTGACAAACCCTAACTCTCCTCTCCACAATCGGAAGTTCTAGCCTAAGAAGTGTGGGGTGCTGCTGCTTCTTGGCAACTTTACAGGTTTCCACAAGGCACTGTAGGTGCAAGAGGACATCTAAGATTGGGAAAGATGGCTCAGCAGGTAAGCGTTGGCTGTGAAGCCCAAGACCCCTGTTGAGCTCAATTCCCAGGATCACGCAATTTTAGATGCTGGAATTGGAGCATGCATCTGGAAGTCGTTTGCAGTGACTGGAGACAGGTGTGCCAATTCTCTCTCTCTCCCTTCTCTCTCAGGCTCTCATATAATTATTAAACAAATAAAAATTTTTAGAAAAAGGAATGGGGCTGAAGATTGCTCAGCGGTTGGGTGCATGCTTGCAAAAGGCTAAGAACTGAGTAAATTCCCCAGTACATAAACAAAGTCAGATACACAGCCTAGAACAAGACAGCAAGGTCCAGGTCAGCCTCCGTGCTCCCCAAGCTCACTGAGATCCTCCTCCCTCTGCCTCAACATCCAGAGGATTAAAGATTGTACTACCGCATTAGTCCATTGGAGATCTGAAATCTGTGTTGGCTGGCTGACTCCAAATAAGAGCTCTGGGAGATAAGGGACACTTTGATCCTCCTTCCAGAGTTCTCTGATCATTGCAACCCACCCTTGGCTAAAAGTTCTCTTTACCAGTTAATTCCCATCATCTATGCACACTCATTCTAACAATAGTTGACACACTAGAATGTAGGAAGGCTTTCAGATCTCAGATGGAAATTCAATGTCAGTCTATTTTTTCTTTTCATTTTGACTAAATCAAAACTACTGCAAACAAACAACTGCAGGTCGACACAGAAAATAAGAGTAACACAGGCTTCTGGCTTGACAGGCATATGGTGAGGTTGAAGAAGGGAGGATGCCTATATGCCTCTTAATTGTATGTATTCTTTTTATTTATTTATTTATTTTTAATTTTTATTATTTTTATTTATTTTGGAGAGAACAGAGAGATAGACAGAGGGAGACAGAAATGGGCGTGCCAGCAGTCTCTCAGCTGCTGTGAACAAATCCAGATGTATGCCCCCTTGTGAACCAGGTAGGCATTGCACCCTTGTGTCACTTTTGTATCTGGCTAAGCGTGTGGGACCTGGGGTGGAACTGCTGGACATTGGAACCAGCATTCTTAGGCTTAGCAGGCAGGTGCCTTAGCCGCTAAGCCATCTCTCCAGCCCTATTCTTTTATTAAAAATATATTTGCCAGGGGCTGGAGGTTTAAAAACAAGTTAACTGCTTGCCTGTGACCTGAGAACCCGGATTGAGGCTCAATTCCATTTTAAATGAGCCACTTTATGCTAAATTGGTGCAGCATCTGGAGTCGTTTGCAGTGGCTGGAGAGCCTGGTGCACCATACCCCTATCTATGCCTTTTTTTCTCTGTCACAAAATAAATAATAAAAATTATATATATATATATATATATATATATATATATATATATATATATATATATATATATATATGGCAGGCACAGTGACTTTACATCTTTCATTCTAGCTCAAGGAAGCAGAGAGGTAGAGGATCTTTGTAAGTTCAAGAGCCACTCTGAGACTACAGAATGAATTCAGGTCAACTTGACCTAAGTGAGACCTACCTAGAAAAACAAACAAAACAAAACATATAGACATAAATATAAATATCATGTGATCTGGGGTGGTTTTTGTGCTACGATGATCTCCTGCCTCTCTGCCTCCTGGTGCTGGGTTAAAACCACATGCCACCGGGCTATGCTAAAAAATGTATTTTTATTTATTTGCATGCAGGGAGAAGCAGAGACAGAGAAGGAGGAGGGAGAGGAATGAATGGGGCACCAGGGCGCTTCAGTCACTGCAAGGAACTTTAATGCCTGTGTGCCACTTTGTGCATCTGGCTTGGGTACTGCAGGGGTGATGCCAGTTTGGTAGAAGCACAGCAGCACATGAACCACTGAGCCATTTCTTCAGCCCGGTATGTCCTTTGCAGTACCAGGGATTCTAGGGTGTTGCATGCATCAGGCAAGTGCATTC
>JAEOAD010000436.1:0-28505 GCA_036365145.1 Orientallactaga sibirica
GTCTCTATTTACAGTGAACTCTTCCAGACACAAAATGGCCTGGATATCCATGACCTTGCAGTCCCTGCCACTACTTACACAAGACCATCACACTAGGAGGAAAAGATGATGACATCAAAATAAAAGAGAGACTGATTGAGAGTGGCAGGGGATATGATGGAGAGTGGAGTTGTTAAGGGGAAACTGACTGGGGGAGGGAATTATCATGGTTTTGTCTATAATTATGTCTATAATTATTTAAGATGTGAGTGGAAGCTGTGTTTGGTGGGACATTACTGAGATCCTGGAGGTAGCAGGGCAGGTGGATGTACTGGAAGCTTTATGGGATGCTGTGGTTTCATGGAGATTAACACTGGGGCTGTTTGAGAATGAAACACAGGGTATGTGGGAAGGTGAGCTCACCATAGTATTGAGGGCTCTGTACGTGTGCTGTAGATAATATGAAGTCAGTGCTCAGGGCCCTCTCAATCTTTAAAGCTGAGGGAAGGTTTGGGCTGTAAAATGAAATAGAAGACTGTGTGTGACACCCTAGGGAGTGTCTGGGGAAGTAAGATTTATCCTACTAGGTCCTGGTTCTCTGCCCAGACCCTGTATCAAACAAAAACAACCTGTGAATGTATCCCTGGCAGTATGACTCTGAATCCTAGATTCGCAGGACATCCATAGAGTTACAGGATAGATCTTTCTTGAATACACCCCAAATAACCTCACACTGCTATACCCACATTTCCATGTGCTAATAAAATGTTAAGATCTTCTCCCTGCCCTCCAATACCAACCCAGAACCTAACCCCCCAAACATTGCATGTTTCATTTTAAATCAAATATTGCAAAGACCAGGTAGAGAAGCGATTCAGTCTCTGTGGATTTTCCAGTGTCACCCATTATCATCTCTAGTTGCAGAAAAATGAGTTCAACTGAAAATTTTACGTTAACAACATACTTCAGGTTCAGAAACCTGAAATTCCATGATGAATGAAATTCCACTTCATGGAATTTTCCAGTTCTATCGAAAATGAAAAATGTAACAAAAACCCTTCTCTTTAGCATACAAAAGGGAATCCACTGGGGATCATGAATTGATTTGATCAAGTTTTTGGTGATTTCTTACCTAAGATGTTTGTGTGTTATATGGATATTTATAGAAACACTGGAGTAGACATAATTATGTGTATAAATGTTATCTTATTCCAACCTTGATGTCTTCCTATGACATTTTCTCTTCTCTGCAAAATCATCAATGTATCACCATGGTATTTCTCTGTTTGCTGGTCTGGAATGACCTCATGGTGATCCTGAGTGTTCGGTCATGGCTTCTCAGTGTGAGGACCCCCAGAGTGGGTCTCCAGATGGGATTTTCTGCTAGACCCGAAGACACTCACACGGGAAACTCTCAATGCAAGCAGCAAGAGGTTTTATTGAAACCGGTGCAGTGGGGCTCACACAGGAGGGGTGAAGAGCCCCGAGGAGCAGTTAGGCAGAGCTTTTATAGGAGAAAACCATAGGTATGAGGAAATACCACAAATATGTTATAGCTTAGGGACTTTCCAGATAAGGTTGATGCCTCCAGGTGGTGAGGTGCTATCAGGGACCAGAGTTATCTGTTATCCTTAGTTCCTGGAACAGGGGCTCTGTCTCAGCCCCAAGGACACAGGATAAAGCCCCAGCTGCAAAACCATAAGATAACGACTTATTCATTCTCTGTGGGTTACATTGTTCTTTTTCTGTGCATGGGTTAACAACTGCAAACTTTGTAACTTTTCAGAACAGACAACTTATATTTCGTTCAGAAAGTCACATCCTCATGGGTGCATTTGTTACAGACTGTTTGTCTTTAGAAAATGGCTGTCTTTCTTTTGTGCGAGCAAGCAGGCAACTGTATAGAAACCAGTGAAACACATCAGTTATGTTTCCCACCAAGCAAGCAATTGTACAGAAGCCAATGAAGCAGATTAGTTATATTTTTCTTAGTCTTTCATTTCCCCTTTTCTTTGTCATAATTCCAATCATGGAATTACGGATTCATCTTCTACCTGGGTCAACTGCTGATATTGCTGTTTTAGCACCATTATCTGTACAGTACTAATTCTCTCTCTAATAAAAGTGAGTAATCTGTTTAAAATATAAGGGCCAAAGGTGAGCAGCAAAAGTAATATTAGGAGAGGTCCAAGCGGGGTAGAAATTAGGGTGGTCATCCAAGGGGAACTGGAAAACCAAGACTCATACCATGACTGTTGTTGCTGTCTTTCTCTTTTACGTTGTTCTAAACTTTCTTGTACTCTTTTTAGGCTATCTTCAACTAGACCCGTTTTATCTGCATAAAAACAGCATTCTTCTTTTAAGGCTGCACATAATCCCCCTTGCTGTAGAAACAGTAAGTCTAATCCTCTTCTATTTTGTAAAACTACCTCAGATAAAGAAGAGACTGAGTCCTTTAAATTCTGCATGCCTGATTGTAACTCTTGTAAGTCCCTGTCTATTGCTGCACTGAGGGTAGCATAATGTTGGTTAGAGGTGACCAAGGAAGCTATTCCTGTTCCTGCTCCCGCTGCCCCGAGACCCATCACCAATGCCAGAGTTAAAGTGGTGATGGGTTCTCTCTTAAGCCGGGGAGAGGCTGAATCAGTATTCCATATCTTTTGGAAATCACCTGAGTCTCTAATAGTAAGTCTGGGCAGCAAGCTTATCAGTATGCAATAGTCTTTTCTGCTAAAAAAGTATTTTTTCCTACATAAGTGGTGAGTCCTTCCCTGATATATATAAGCGAAGGCCCCATTCAAATCCATGGAATTCCCAGTTTTGAGTTTTAGCATGTTCAGTAAAAGAAATAGATAAAGGATTGCACCAGTTATTGCAGTTTTGGATATCATTTGATTCAGGCCCTGTGTTAGATTGAGGTTTTAAAGGAGTTTTCCATTTAACTGTGATATAATCCCAACTTGAGGAGGGCTTCCAATCGGTATCACCAGTGGTTTCACATTTCCAAGAAGCACAGAAATAATCTGTGGAATAGCCACAGCGTGAGCCCCAGGAACGATCTCTATGGGTCCCTGGGCAAACATATATAGGGGCCATGTTTAAGAGGGCTCGGCCGTTGTTACTAAAACAGCCAGGATAAGAGGCAATTTTGATGTTAACAGGACGGGATTGGGGCAAGAAATGGTCAGGAGTACCCCAAGCAGAGTCCGCTCCTAGAGCCAGCTTACAGAGGTCCACTTCAAGAGTAGGCCACGGAGTGGTTAGAGATAGCTGAGAAGTGGAACTAGCAACATCGCCTGCTTGATTAATGATCTGCCATGTATAATTATAGAGTTGGTAAGGAGAGGCTGCTAAAAGTGAGTGGGGTAGCAACAAAAACATTGATATTAACCAAACCTTACAGTGAGCCATTATGATTCAAGACAGTAGCAGGAATACAGTGGAGACGCAACTTGAGGGGGTTATTAGTCTTTTCCATTTGCCAGCAGGGGTCAGGTGAGGGGGCTGGTTTGATGTGAGAGGCGTGGATCCAGGCAGTGATTCCATCCACTTTCACGGCCGTTGGTGTTGTCAGGAGTACAGTGAAGGGTCCCTTCCAGTGAGGTTTGTGGGTCGGTGTCGCCTCACGTAGACTGAGTCTCCGGGCTGGTACAGGTGTGGAGTCAGATCCTTAGCAGGCTGGTAGGCTTCTTTCAACTTAGGCCACAAATCACTCTGGAGAAGGTGTAGCGCTTGTAGCCTGCTGTTTAAATCAGAGTTAGAGATTGTATCTGGACTTTTCTGAGTCAGCAATGTACTGAGTGGAGTTGGGACTCCAAAGAGTATTTCAAAGGGGGTGAGATTGAATTTATAGGGGGTATTACGGACCCTGAAAAGGGCCCAGGGAAGGAGCATCGTCCAGTCTGTATAGCCAGTCTCCATGGACAATTTAGTTATGGTCTCTTTTAATGTTCTATTTATTCTTTCTACCTGCCCTGAGCTCTGGGGTCTATATGCACAGTGTAATTTCCAATTAATCCCCAGTATTCTGGCCACCTCCTGACTTACCTGGGCAACAAAGGCTGGACCGTTGTCAGAGCCTATTACCTGTGGGATTCCATATCTGGGAATAATTTCTTCTAGAAGTTTCTTGGTTACCATGGTCGCAGTTTCCTTCTTAGTGGGATAGGCTTCTACCCATCCTGAAAAAGTATCTATAAAGACTAAAAGATATTTATTTCCATATCGGGCTGGTTTCAGTTCGATAAAGTCTGTTTCCCAGAAAAAGCCAGGACGATCTCCTCTAAATCGTGTTCCTGAGCTTGTTGGGACAGTTTGTGCATTTACCTTTTGACAGGGTACACATTGTTTTACAAGTTCCTCAGCCATATCCTTAAGTCCAATTATGTAATAATCAGTCTTTTTGAAAGTTTCTATCATTTTCTTAGGTCCAAAATGAGTCAATCTGTGTATATGTGACAAGAGGTCCTTTGCCTGTTGTCTAGGTAGGATCTGCTTCCCGGTTTCAGTTTCCCATTTCTGTGTTTTGGCATTAAAATGTTTTTGTAGCCTTACCATATCTTTTAGGTCCTGTTCTCTGTAGCTTGAGGGCAATGGCTCAGCGAGAATAGTTTCTTTTTCAATCAAAGGGAACAGGTAAGCTTCCTGAGCTGCCTTTTTGGCTTCCTCATCTGCCATTCTGTTTCCCCGGGCTATGAGGGAATCTCCTTTTTGGTGTCCTGGGCAATGGACTATAGCTAGTTTGGCCGGCCGATGCAAAGCATCGAGTAAATCCAAAATTTCCTTTTTGTTTTTAATCTCTTTTCCTGCGGAGGTTAGTAATCCTCTCTGCCGGTAGATGGCACCATGTACATGTGCAGTGGCAAAAGCATACCGGCTGTCTGTATATATTGTAGCCCTTTTTCTTTCTGCCATGTTTAAAGCCTGGGTTAAGGCAATTAGCTCAGCTTTTTGGGTGGACGTTCCTTCTGGCAGTTTGTTAGCCCAGATCACCCTGCTCCCATCCACAATAGCTGCCCCCGCCATCCTCTTACCTTCAAGGAGGTAGCTGCTACCGTCTGTAAACCAGGTCATCTGCGCATCTGGTAGGGGCTGGTCCATGAGGTCGGGTCTGATTCCGGTGACCTCAGCCAGGACTTCCCCACAGTTGTGTAACACGGAGGGATCCGTGTCCGGCCAGAGGGTAGCGGGATTCAGCTGGACGGGGGGAGCAAACTTAACCCGGTCTGAGTTAAGGAGGAGACTCTGATAGTGGGTGATCCTGGCATTTGAGAGCCAGCGGTCTGGAGGTTGGCGGATGACGCTCTCCAGTGCATGTGAAGCGATGATAGTGACAGTCTGTCCCAAAGTCAATTTGTCTGCATCCTTTAGAAGCAGCGCTATAGCTGCAATAATCTTGAGGCAAGGGGGCCATCTAGCGGCCACAGGATCCAACTTCTTGGATAAATAGGCTACTGGCTTTCTCCAAGGTCCTAATTTCTGAGTGAGTACCCCCTATTCGTCATCTTCCTCCAAAGTCAAGACTTCTTTTGGTCTCTTTTTAGGGCAGTCCTTTATCCAGTGTCCCTTTTCCTTGCAATAGGCACATTGGTCCTTGTCTAATTGCCGTCTGTTGCCCTGGTTTTGTTTCTGCCTAGGATCTCTACATTTTCCTTTGTCTAGGTTCTTCCTGTCCTGAATTACAGCGGCCAGAATTTTAGTCATATTTCGTTCATGTCTCTTATCTCGTCTGTGGTCCCTTTCCTCCTGCTCTATCGCTCTTCTTTGCTCCCTTTCTTCCTCTGTTTCTCTCTTATTATAGACTTTTTCAGCTTCCTTAACTAAGTCCGACAGCGTATACCTACTTAGGCCATCTAATCTCTGTAATTTCTTCCTGATATCTGGTGCTGACTGATCAACAAAACTCATCAGAACTGACACCCTTTGTTCCTCTGCGGTTGGATCAAATGGTGTATATCTACGGTAGGCCTCCATGAGGCGCTCCAGGAAAACAGAGGGTAGTTCGTCAGGTCCCTGAATAATCTCTCTTACCTTGGCCAAATTAGTGGGACGCCTCGCAGCTCCCCGGAGACCAGCCACTAGAGTCTGGCGGTAGACGCGGAGATGCTCCCTACCTTCAGGAGTGTTGAAATCCCAGTTGGGTCTGGTCAAGGGAAACCCATCATCTATCACGTTTTGGAGCTGTGTGGGATGTCCATCATCCCCAGGAACGTTTTTCCTGGCTTCCAACAGGATGCGTTCCCTTTCCTCTGTTGTAAAGAGGGTTTGGAGTAACTGTTGGCAATCATCCCAAGTGGGCTGATGAGAGAAAACTAGAGATTCCATGAGAGCAGTTAGTTTAGAGGGGTCCTCTGAGAAAGGGGGGTGATTAGCCTTCCAATTATATAGGTCTGCGGAAGAGAAAGGCCAATACTGAAGTGGTGGTAGGGGTCTTTGGTTTGGGTCATCTCCTGGTCCTGGGGGAGGGGGAGGACCTATAGCCCTAAGGGGCAGGGAGATAGTGGTATCTGGAGTCTGAGCCCGCCTACTTCTAGTCCCCACCGCCGGCCCCCCCGGTGCTCCCCCTGGTAAGGGGTTAGGTGGAGCTGTGGGGGCAAGGGATGGCGGGTAGGGTGGTGGGGTTTCTGACAGAAGAAAATCCGTCTGGGTGTCCAGATAAATCTTCTTTTCTTTTGGTCCTGCAACGAGAACGGTGGTGGATCCCAAGGAATCCTTGTTAGTGAGTTTAGGAGGGATCCATGGTCTCAGCCAGGGGGGAGGGTCCTGGATCAAGTCCTGCCACGTGAAGATGTAGGGCAACTGATCAGGGTGGCCTCCGGGTTCCTGCAAAATAATTTTCTTAACAGCTTGAATGATGCCTAGGTCAAAAGTTCCCTCCTGAGGCCATCCTACATTAAAAGAATTCCATTCTCTCTAGCATAAAGTTTGCCATTTCCCTTTCTTAATTTCTACTGATAAATTATGAGCTCTTGTCTTAACGTCAGTCCAATGTGCTAAAGTCAAGTCCAGAGGGGTAGAAACAGTCTGTCCCATATTGGGAGGGGAATAAGAAAAATAGAAGAACAAAATAAACAGGAAAACACAGAGAACAAAAAGACTGAGTTGGCCTGCTGCCGCCCGAGCAAAAACAAAGCGATTCAGATGGCGGAGGGCGAGACCCAGATGATGCTTTGCGACAGATAAGAACTCAGTCGGAGTTCTTCAGATAGGAGACAGAAAATGGATCTGTCTCCTCCGGGCAATCAAGAGCGTCCTCCAGATTGCTTGGGTGGTGGTCCTCAGGCCCGTCAGCCCCAACCTGCTTCACCCTCAAACAAGGCACCCAGATTGAGAATTCTCAATATCAGACAAAATTAGACAGAGACAGTGGACGGACATTTACAGACATAACAGGAGGCGCCTCTTACCTCTGAGGGGTCCGGAGTGAGGTCGGGGGTCTTGCAGAGATCCAGGACGAGCCCCCAAATGTGAGGACCCCCAGAGTGGGTCTCCAGATGGGATTGTCTGCTAGACCCGAAGACACTCACACAGGAAACTCTCAATGCAAGCAGCAAGAGGTTTTATTGAAACCGGTGCACCGGGGCTCACACAGGAGGGGTGAAGAGCCCCGAGGAGCAGTTAGGCAGAGCTTTTATAGGAGAAAACCATAGGTATGAGGAAATACCACAAATATGTTATAGCTTAGGGACTTTCCAGATAAGGTTGATGCCTCCAGGTGGTGAGGCGCTATCAGGGACCAGAGTTATCTGTTATCCTTAGTTCCTGGAACAGGGGCTCTGTCTCAGCCCCAAGGACACAGGATAAAGCCCCAGCTGCAAAACCATAAGATAACGACTTATTCATTCTCTGTGGGTTACATTGTTCTTTTTCTGTGCATGGGTTAACAACTGCAAACTTTGTAACTTTTCAGAACAGACAACTTATGTTTCGTTCAGAAAGTCACGTCCTCATGGGTGCATTTGTTACAGACTGTTTGTCTTTAGAAAATGGCTGTCTTTCTTTTGTGCGAGCAAGCAGGCAACTGTATAGAAACCAGTGAAACACATCAGTTATGTTTCCCACCAAGCAAGCAATTGTACAGAAGCCAATGAAGCAGATTAGTTATATTTTTCTTAGTCTTTCACTCAGTACATCTTTTTGTCAAGTTACTGTTGAACTGTGTGAATCTTTGCCTAATGAGAAGTGAACCCTAAAAGAAATGGTCTATGCACATGAGAGAGCACAGTCCATATGAAACATGCCAAAGATAGCAGCCCTTTCTCCCATGGCCTCTCGTATATGGGCCACAGCCCAATGACTATTTGACTTCAAGAACCGAGTCTTTCCAAAGTGACCTTCCAAATTCAAGACTGTCTATGATTTTTTCTTTTGTTATCTTATTCATAATTTCAAAAGGTAATATAAAAATAATTTCACCATTCACTATGACATGAGCATTTTTCAAGTAGATATTGTGTATGGCTCTACATTTGCATTTTCCTTTTTGTAAAAAGATTTTTATTTATTTATTTATTACAGACAGAGAGAGAAAGAGAGAGAGTGAGTGAAAATGGGCCCACTAGGGCCTCTAGCTGCTGCAAACCAACTCCAGACACATGTGCCACCATGTGTGTCAGACTTATGTGGGACCTGCAGAATCAAACCTGGGTCCTTAGGCTTTGCAGGTAAGTGCATTAACAGTTGAGCCATCTTTCCATCTCTTTGTTACTTCTTAAAAGCTATATGTTCTTTAGAATATACACTTGATATCTATGGTTAAAAAAAACTAATCATTCATATACCTCACAAGAGATTCTCTTTCTGTGTTTAACAAACCATGTAAAGAAGACAATATGTCTGCTTATTCATCTAATTGGGAATACTTCCGTAGCCATGAGTTCTAGGCACAATTTGTTGTGTACATACAGGTATGGTGTGAATTTGTTGTAATCACACCATCAGACATGGTAAGACTACATTGTGAATTTTTTTCTAAATATATGTCTCTCTGTTTTCAGTGACTGATATTGGATTCATGTTTCTACTCTCACTTGTAAATTGACATCTCTAGTCTCTGTCTTTGTGCAACCACTCAAAGTTCTTGTCTTGCTATATTTGACTGAATCTACAACAGTGCTAACTGTGATGGTTTCTGCAATAATTAAAGAAATTGGTACAAGAATAGTGATGAGCCAGTGTGGTGGCACACGCCTTTATTCCTAGCACCTGGGAGGCAGAGGCAGGAGGACTGCCACGAGTTTGAGGCCACCCTGCCACTAAATAGTGAATTCCAGGTCAGACTTGTCTACAGGAAGACCCTACCTCAAAAAAAAAAAAAAAAAAAAAAAAAAAAGAAAAAAAAGAAAAAAAAAGAAAAGAAATTGTGATGACATCCTGACTTAAATACTAAAATTCAAGTCAAATGGAACATGAGATTTCTCAAAACTAATGAGATAAAACTCAAAATGCCAGAACTATATGACATATTTAAATATTACATTGATTTTTTTTCACATTTTATTTTCACTTTTCTCATTTCCTTTTGAGAGTGGATGGATTCTGTGTGAGAAATATCTGGAAGACTGGAGGTTCTGAAGCTAATTGGAGCCCAGATAATGCTATCCTGAGTCTCAGATGCCAGGCATGGAACTGAAAAGTTGGGAATTGGTCTTGCTTGGTATCTTTCTGACCAGTCTGTGCTGTGCTGCCATTTCTCTCTGTGGGCTAAGAAAGTTTCCTTTGTTCTAATGCAGTTTGAAAGTATGTGATTCCTTTTTTGATGTGATAGAAACTCATAGTTAAGCTATGCCTGCATTTCTGAGGGCATGCAGCACTCATACTTATTTATATTTGGTTTATATATCTATATATGAGAGAGAGAGAGATGCAAATATAGAGTGAGAGACCATGGGTGCACCCAGGCCTCTACCCACTGCAAACACCAGACTCATGCACCATGTTGTGCATCTGGCTTTACATGGAAACTGGGGAGGTGAAACTGGGTCCTTAAGATTTGCAGGCAAATGCCCTAACCACTGTGGCATCTCTCCAGCTCTGCACTCACCCATGTAAAGCATGTTGGAACTGTTGCAGACTGCAGGCACCTTTGAAGGTCGATTGAGGGGCAGTTGTATTAGGAGAGGGTCATGAACCTATGGAGAAGTAGGAAGAGAGTGGAAAATTATGATGTCAACAGCATATGCTTGGATGTCACGTTGACAAGAGGTGGACTGGTGATGGTTTCTATTGTCAACTTGAAAGGACAGAATCACCTGTGGGGGGGACCACCTACATGAAATTAACTTCTGGGTGTGCCTGTGTGGGATTGTCTTGATTAGGTTAATGGAGGTGGGAAGACCAATCTTTACTGTGGGTGACATCATCCTATGGGCTTGACTTCTGGGCTTTATACAAGGGATAAATGGAGCTGAGCACCAGCAGTCACTGCTCTGCTTCCTCACTGGGGGTTGAATGTGACTGGCTTGGTTTCAAGCCCCTACTATCAGACTTTTATTTTATTTTATTTTGCCAAAATGGACTACACCATGGAGTAATAAACTTAGTATACCCTCCCTACCCTAAACTGACTTTATTCAGGTATTTTATCCCAGAAATGACAAGTTGCCAAATATTGACTAACTCTCATTTGCCAATTTACATCTTCATTTGAATCTTGTCCAGTACAACTTGGTGTAAACTCACACAAATTCATCTTACTATAACAAACTTTCTCCACTGTTAACTGTGAGTGTTATGGTAATAAAGAAACAACTTAAAGGGGTCAAATACAGAAGTAAATGGTGGTGGAACCTTGACTGGGTAGGGGCTGCATAAAGGAAGTGGATCACTGGGGGTGGGCATTGAGGATTGAATGCCACACCCCACTTTTTGTTCCCCCTCTGTTTCTTGCTGCACTGGATAAAAAGGAGGTAGCAAGCTGAGCTCCAGTGGGGGGGGGCGCCTTGTGAATAGTGGTGGGACCTTTAGGAGGTGGAGCCTGGATGGAGAAGTGCTTCAATTGGGGTGGGCCTTGAGGGTTGATTGACATATCCCACTTCCTGCTCCACCTCTGCCATCCTCCTCCTGCTGTCACCATGCCTTCCTCACCATGATGGACAGTATCCCCAGAACTATGAGCCAGAATATAAAATTTCATCCCTTAAGCTACTTCTGATGAGATATTTTGTACCAGCAGTGATGAAATAAACACTCTTGAAATCTACAAATATAAGCTTGATATGACTGTTTTCCAATTCAGAAGTGATATTTCTTAATATATTCACATATTCACCTTTACATCTTTATATAATTAATTCACTTGTCACATTATACTTTTTCTTAAACATTATTTTGTTTTTTATACTTGAAAACAGAAAGGTGGGGGAGGGAGTGTCATGGCCTCTAGCCACTGCAAACAAACTCCAGATGCATGTGCCCCCTTGTGCATCTAGGTTTGCATGGGTACTCAAGAATCGAACGTGGGCCTTTGGCTTTGGAGGCAAGTCCCTTATGTACTCAGTCATTTCTCCAGCCCTCTTCCATAGTAATTAATTGAAGACAAGTTGTTACCCTGTAGACTTACTATCTACTGTCTAAACACGACAATTTGGCCAGTGTCTGCCTCCTATGTAAAGAGAACTGGATACCAAGCAGGATCATATATTTTCTTCTTGCAGCTTCAGTGTTTCATTCCTCACACTGGTATCCCTGACAAATCCTGAATTGTTATTTTAGGTACAAGTTGACACGTGGGGATTAGCTCAGGTCTTTGACATGGGAACAGAGGTTGCCAACACCATTTGTACCCAGTATACATTTATGCCAGCTGCATTCCAAATTGAGTTGTTGTAGTTTTCTGGATTTAGTTGTGGGTTCATTTATGTGTAGTTCACTTCTGTTGGTCCACACAATTAATTTTATACCAAAACTCTGTGTTTTATAGTATACTTTCAAATCAGGAATTTGGATATCTTGAGTGTTGTTCTTTTAGCTCAGTAATGCCTTGACATTCTGTGATGAGTGTGTTTCTAGTTGACGTTTACCTGCAATTTATATGATTTATTTATTTTTGATTTTTCAAGGTAGGGTCTTGCTGTGGCCCAGGCTGACATATGATCTATCGTGCATAAGTTCTTAGTGGCATGCTTTCTTCTCCTGTATTCACCTCATATTAGTTAAGAAAAATGTGTGGAAAAGCCTGTAAACTAAAAGGAAGGGTCCAGTTAAGAACGTTGATGGGTGGAGAGATGACCCAGTGGTCCGTGAACTTGCCTAAAAAGCCTAATGGCAGGGCTTCAATTCTCCAGTACCCACATAAAGCCAAGCGCACAATGTGCCACATTCATCTGTAGTTCTTGTGCAATGGCAAGAGCCCCTAGTAACCCATACCCCCTACTCTTTCTCCCTCTCTTCTGGCAAATAAATGATTGAAATGAAATAAAAATTATGAAAACATGAGCTAGTAGATCAATTCCATGTAGAAACCAAGGTGTTTTTGACTGGAAGAAATTGCTGTGTACATTTCAATACACTGGAAACTCAGCAATAAAATTTGATTACTGAACATCTCTTTGCCAATAAAATGAGTGATGTTAAGCCAGACATGGTGGTGCACGCCTTTAATCCCAGCATTGGGCAGGCAGAGGTAGGAGGATCACTGTGAGTTTGAGGCCATTCTGAGACTACATCTTGAATTCCATGTCAGCCTGGGTTACAGTGAGACCCTAGATCAAAAACCAGAAAACAACTCTGAAATCAAACAAAAACAAACTGAATGATCAGAACCCAAGATTCTTCCTAAGCAAACCAGATTGGATATCTTAATCCAACTGCAAATAAAGTGAGATATCCAACTGATAAGATTCTTGAAAAATAGCTCATAATAAACAACTGGAAAATCAACAGCAACAAAAATCAAGGAGCCCCAAGCCCCAGAAAAGAATGAACTCCCCAACCTTCACTTGAGAAGACATTGTCTAATGGTAGAACCACCAGATGCACAAGAGATCTCAGTTGAGGACCTGGTGCCAACCAGTGTGAGACCTCCTGTGATAAGTGTGAGGGATTCCTATTAGAAAATTGGGTACCACAATGGGTACCATAGCTGTCAACAGGAAAAAAAAATCTTTCATTTAGAATAGAAAAGAGATGGTTTATCTTTCCACCAAATGTAAGTGACCATGGCTTGGGAACACAGATTAAGTTTACCCCAAATAACCCAAATTCCCACTCTGATGAGGCTTTCTTATAGGACCGGAACAAATATTTCAAATATTTTGTGAGCTAAATGGAGAAATCTTTGCTGTAGGCCCCAGATGTTTTCCGAAGACATTTTTAGGGTTACAGTTGATGGGGAGCTAGGGTTTTTATGTATACATTCCAAAAGGAATTATGGTGACCCAAGATAATTCATCTGTCAATCTGCAACATTTTGAGATCTTCCCTACAACTCTGAAATTCAAATCAGTCAATGAACTCTGGAGGGTGTTTGAAGGATGTAGGTATTGTTGCTTCCAGGAATTACTTTCCCACTTACTGACTTTTATTGTTGTGATGAAAATGTATGTATTTCTGGGGCTGGAGAGATGGCTTAGCGGTTAAGGCGCCTGCCTGCTAAGCCTAAGAACGCTGGTTCCAATCTCCAGCTGTTCCAATCTCCAGGTCCCACGTTTAGTCAGATGCAAAGTGACGCAAGGACACAATGCCACACTTGACCACAAGGGGGCGCACGCATCTGGATTTCGTTCACAGCAGCTCAGAGACTGCTGGCGCACCCATCTCTATCTGTCTCCCTCTCCCTCTCTCTCTGTCTCTCTCTCCAAAAATAAATAAAATAATAAAAAAAAAATTAAAAATGTATGTATTTCTGAACCGTAGTACCTAAACTGTCACTCATTGCTTTCCTCCTTTTGACTTCAGATTTTCATTTTTCTCTTTATTTTCTTTGACTTATACTATCACATGTTCATTTCAACTTTTCCCCCAGCCTATCATGGAAATCACACTTGGACATCATTATTAAAATGCTTCATGCTTATTCTTGAATGTAGTTATACTACCTCATTTAGAAGATTTATTTACTTTTCTGAGGAAATACTTTTTCTCATTTTGTTGTAAATTTTGTTGTTCAAAATTGTAGTGCTGGGCAAATAGCTTAGAAGTTAAAGTGCTTGCCTGCAAAGCCTAATGATCCAGGTTCCGTTCCTCAGTATCCCCATAAAGCCAGATGCAGGAGTCACGTGCATCTGGACTTCTTTTGCAGTGGCTGGAGGCCCTTATGTGCCCATACTTATTTACTCCTTTTATTTCTCTCTCTCTCTCTCCTCCTCCCCCGTCTTTACCTACAAATAAAAAAAGCCCTTTTAAAAATTGCAATAATGACATTTCAGTTATTGTGACAGTCAACTCTATAATTTGACTTGAGGCCCACTCAGTAGTTCATGTCTGGTGCAGAAAACAGTCAAATACCTAAGACCCGGAATCCCATATGACACAGGGAAGTTGCTGTTCTTTGGCTAAATGGGGACAGGAGGCCCATCAAATTGACTCCAAACACCCATATTCATGCCTGTAAGTTAGTGTAGATAGAAAAACTTCTTTTTTCAAATCACAGTGATGACCTGAGAGGCCCATCAAGGTCATGATAAGAAAGGACAGTCAAGGGCTGGAGAGATGGCTTAGCGGTTAAGGCACCTCCCTCCTAAGCCTAAGAATGCTGGTTCCAATCTCCAGCGGTTCCAATCTCCAGGTCCCACGTTTAGCCAGATGCAAAGTGACGCAAGGGCTCAATGCCGCACTTGACCACAAGGGGGCACACACATCTGGATTTCATTCACAGCAGCTGAGAGACTGCTGGCGTGCCCATCTCTATCTGTCTCCCTCTTCCTCTCTGTCTGTCTGTCTCTCTCTCTCTGTGACTCTCTCCAAAAATAAATAATAAAAATAATTTTAAAATTAAAAAAAAGAAAGGACAGTCAAGTGCTCATCAATGGAGGAGACATGTCTACCCCCCTGCCAGGACTCAGGGAACACTGCAGAGGAGAGGGAGGAAACACTACCAGTTCTATCTCACTGATAGCCACAGAAGCTTCTCTATGGAGGTGGCTTGTATCCAATTGCAGCTTGCATGTGCACAGAAACTTGCATATTCCCAGAGAAATTTTATGATCTCAAAGCTCTGATAGGCATCCTCCCAAACTATAATTGGTTTAAAATATTTACATTTATTTTTGTATTTGATGAGAGAGAGGAGGAGGGAAGAAGGAACAGGCAGATAGAGAATGGTCATGCCAGGAAGTCACTACAAACACACTCCAGATGCTTGTGCCATCTTGTGCAAGCTTACATGGGTCCTGGTCAATTGAAGGTTTTGGGCTTTGCAGGCAATTGATGAGACAGTCTCTCCAGGTCCTTAAAAATGGCTTTAACTAGTAATTTATCTGCCAGGGAGGGAGAGATTCAGTGAGGAGAGAATGGTCTAGATGCCAGGGCTTGGGGGTCAGATTCAAGTGTCTAATAGGAACCTAAAACTGGGTGGCTAAGTTTTTCCAAATGCCTTCTTCTTGACCTTCATTGTCTGTTCTCATAAAGCATCTGTGCCTGGTCTGTTATCTGGTCAACCCATGAGATTGAAGTCTTTTTGCATTGCATGATTATTATCATCACTAATCTTATGGCTTTACATGGGGCAATTGCTTGGAACATCTTCCTTTTCCAAATAAATTAATAAAAATCTTTTTTTAAAGAACTGTAAAAAACATAATTTTATTAATCTAACTAAACAGTTCATTTTATCTAATTTATCCCTGGAGATTAAAGGGGGGAGATTCAGCATAACTTTGTCTTCTGATTTATGGTTCCTTGTGTCTAGGCTTTGTCCTTTAAAAGTATTTCCAGCCCTGTTTTGTTTTCTCTGGGGTCACTGCCAATGAACTCCAGACATATGCATGACCTTTGCATCTGACTTTAGGTGGGTGCTTGGAAATAGAGCCCCGATGGTTAGGCTTTGCAGAAAAGTGCCTGAACTGCTGAGCCATCTCTCCAGCCCCTATAATTATTTTATGTGGATAAATTTATCTACTTTTGCTTGCATTCATTAAAATTTTACACGTATGAAAACACCAGGGTACAGTGTATATATGCAGAGTATTAGTTTATTATCATAAACTAATTGTACCAAAGAGATTATTGAATGTGGTAATTTTATGAATGCATATGGTCTAATTTGTTCATGCTCAGTTAATAAATTATTCTCTGTTGTTTCATGGCTCACTCCACCTTTTCACTTTGGCTTATAACTATCAAATATTCCCACTTTTACATTCAAATATTTTTCATTTTCTTTTAAACTTTCATGATTCTGTATATTGGAGAATGTAAGTGATATCTGTTGGTATGTTTCTGGATTATTTTTCTTAACATGACTATTGCATTTATTTTATTATCAAAGATGTAATTTTAGGGGCTGGAGAGATGGCTTAGCAGTTAAAGCACTTGTCTGTGAAGCCAAAGGACCTCAGTTCGATTCCCCAGGACCCATGTGTGGTACTTTGAATATATGTCCCCCAATATATTCAGTGATTTATTAGTTATAGTTTGCATCTGCAATCTCCTTGCTAGAGGCAATGTCACTGGGGGCCGGTCTTAAGGTGTGGGGGTGGGTTTGAGATTCCATTGTAAAGATATGCAAAGTGTGCCTAATAGGAGTTCCTAAAGTGTGTCTAATAGGAGTTCCTGACGTGTGCTGGGCTTTTGGCTATAGTTTTGCTCTATGTGCTGTGTGCCTGGTTGGATTTTTTCTCTCTCTGCTTGGCCCTGTGAAGGCAGGCCACTTCTGCCATTATGGAACTTCCCCGTGGATCTGTAAGCTTCAATAAATAATAGCCCTTCCTCCATAACTGTGCCTGGTCTGGAAGTTCATCTCAGCGAACCTAAAGCTGTCTGCTACACCATGTAAGCCAGATGCACAAGGGGGCACATACATCTGGAGTTCATTTGCAGTGGCTGGAAGCCCTGGTGTGTGCCCATTCCATTCTCTCTCTCTCTCCTCTTTCCTTCTCTCAAATAAATTAATAAAAAATATTTTTTAAAGAACCTTAAAAAAAAGATGTAATTTTACTATTCTGGACAGTTAAGTAAACCTCTAATATGCATACATACCACATGTTTTCTTTTTGTATTGCATGAATTATTCATCTGAGAGAGAGAGAGAGAGAGAGAGAGACAGACAGACAGACAGACAGACAGACAGAGACACAGAGAGAGAAAAGGGCCAACAGATAGAGAATGGGTAAACTAGGGCCTCCCACATCTGCGGTCAAATTCCAGATGCATATGCCACTTTGTATATCTGGATTTATGTGTGTCCTGGGGAATTGAATCCATGTCATTAGGCTTTGTATGTAAGCAATTTAAAAGTATCTCTCCAGCCCTGTTTTGTTTTCATTTGTGGGGTGTGTGTGTGTGTGTGTGTGTGTGTTCAAACCACCCCACCCCATGGCACTGGGTGTCCTGCTCCATTACTCTTTCACTTGGTCTTGTTCAGAGCCAGAGTCTCTTCACTGATTCCAGAGATTGAGGGGCTCAGAAAATGCTCATGTCTCTGCTCCTTTGTTGGATTGGTGGTACTCGCCTGAATATCCATATTTATCTGTTCACATTGGATCTGGAGATTTGAACTGTAGTGGTCTCATGTACCCTTAGGCTCGTATGCTGTGCCCTTCTTCTTTCTCTCAAACAAATGGAATATTTTTCTTAATGCCAGAAGGAAGCATTTTAAAATTCCAACATACAGACCCGCTTGTTTAGGGACTCTAAAAACAGGATGACATTTTTAACCCATGATGAAGATGAAAAGGACTGCTCTGTAGACTATTTCAGAAGTATGTGGAAATCAGCAGGAATTCAGAGGACATCAAATTTACAATATGGAGACAACTTCCCAACATAAGACAGACAACAACTAAAAAGAACGAGAATTAGCAGTAAGAGTTTGACAGCTAAGGTGCTCTTTCATGTTTAACATGTAAGGGGTCAGCCTTGTAGAAACTGAATGTCAGGAATGGTATTGTTCATTTTCTGGTTATCAGTCCATGGTTGGCACCATGGAAAAGTATTTTCGGGATAAAATCTAATTGGAGAAACATTATCAATGGAATATTCAGCTAAACCATGACTGTGAATGGAAATGTACATGTGTGGTTGATCAAGGGAGTCAATGTCATTTGGTATTCCATTTTAATTTTACTAAAGTTTAGCATGCATGGTGTAAGAATGATTATGTGTAAGAAACATCTCTGAAATAGCTGATTAGCTAAGGTGGATGTATGTTGCATGTTTTATCCCTTAAGGTTGAGGTCATGTCTAAAACGTGCAGTATTTGTGAGACAGGCAGGGAAATCACCTGGAGGACAGAATACAGCTGACAGTGAGATTGTGAATTCCTAGGAAATGGAGCTGCCATACTCATGGTGAAGTGTGGAAGTTTCCTTTCCACACGTACCCTGTAGCTAAGCACCAAGGGAAACTTATTCTCCCTCAGTTCTGAGATGGAGCTGCTGGCTTGTGGAGGGTAGAGGCCTCTTTTTTTCTGACAAATATGGTACAATGAAGACCAAGAAAACATTGTGCGATACCAAAAGCAAGCAGTATGACCAGGAGACCTGAAGCATTGTGCTTGATCCCCTGACAAGAGGATCAGGAAACCACTGTAGATCAAGAAGCAGAGGAAAGAGGGTGAGAGGATGAAAACACCTAGTAATTGTATCACATGGGAGGAAGTACACTCATGGTAATTCCTCAAGCCAAGGGAACAGAAAAAGATACATGTGGGGAGGAGAGCTGGAGAGATGGCTCAGTGGTTAAAGTGCTTGCCTGCAAAGCCTAAAGACCCAGGTTGGATTACCCAGTACCCAAGTAAGCACAAGGTGGGGCATGCATCTGGAGTTCATTTGTAGTGGCTGCAGTCCCTGGTGGACACTCTCTCTCTCTCTCTCTCTCTCTCTCTCTCTATATATATATATATATATGTATGTATGTATGTATATATATATATATATATTGTGTGTGTGTTCCTTTCTCTGTCTCTCAAATAAATAAGTGAAATATTTCAGAAAATATATATGAAAAAAATAATTGGAGAATAATATATGTTTGCCACTCTTCTCTCTCTCTCTTTTTTTTTTTTTGAGGATGAACGGGGAGTGCGAAAAACACACAATTGTTGCTGAAAAGAAAAATGTCAATGAATGTCTCAGGAAATAAGCAATCCTTATTGAGTACAAATGCAAGCAAATTCTTGATCTCTTCAGTTGTTTCTCTCCTGTCTGTGACAAACATAGGACACAAAACAACGAAGGGAAGAAAGGTTAAGTTTGTAATCATGGTTTCAGGGAATCTCTGTCCGTCATCTAACCCCAGCCAGCCAATGTGGACAGTATCGCCTTGTTCATAGGAGCGGCTTGAATTTGGCATTTCTTGGGCTCTCAGATGTGCAGATCAAAACACTGAAGCCTGGAGGAAGAGGTGGGTAAATCTTTCAGGTCTGATGACAAGTCTCCCGGGAAATCCACTTTAAAATATGGAATAAATGATTTACTCTTCTCAGTATTTCAGCCCCAACCCCCATCCAGTTCTTCAGAGGAATGACACACTTCACACACCTTGCACCCCAAACCTCCTCCCATCTCCAGGTTACCAACACTGGAGATCACTGTTGCATGTCATGGGCTGGAAGCAAAGCCCTTAGTACATGGGCCGTACTGGGCCAGGAACATCAGCAAAGTTACAAGCAATTTCTTTTATAAACTGTGAATATACTGTGAAATTGTTACATCTAAGCACATTATGAGAAGAGTCAAAATCACAGCAAAAGGAGCAATCGTGCAACGCATAATTTATAACTTCAAGTCGTCAAGGGCTTATGGGAGGAAAGGGTTCATTGAGCAGACAGTTTCCAGGGTAACTTCATCATGAGAGGGAAAGCATGGCAGGGCAGAAAGCTGTCACATTGTATGGAATGGAAGGATTCTGATTACTGCTTGTGGAGCTGGGCTAAAGACCTCAAGCTCCTCCCCATGGAAACACCTCCTCTAGGCAAGCTTAACCTCCAAAATGTCCACCAGCTGGGGACTGAATGGAGGCTTGATTCCAAACACACGAGTCTATGTAGAGCACAGTAAGTGCATTTAAACTGCCAGAACATGATATACAGAAGTCATCAGACTGTGATCATAGGACAAATGTGCTAAGCGTTTTCCTACAGTCTCTTTCCATCTCCTTGTCTCCCATGTATCCATGAAGAACAAAACAGCTCAGATTACCTAAATACAAACATTTGGGGATGTGATGGGGAGTGAAGTTTCAAAGGGGAAAATGGGGGGAGGGAGGGAAATAACATGGGATATTGTCTACAATTAAAGAAGTTGTCAATAAAAAAAAATAGCCTTTAAAAATAATGTTGCTGGGCGTGGTGGTGCACACCTTTAATCCCAGCACTCTGGAGGCAGAGGTAAGAGGATCAACATGAGTTCGAGGCCACCCTGAGACTACATAGTGAGTGTCAGGTCAGCCTGGGCTACACTGAAACCCTACCTCAAAAAACCAAATATATATGATATATATATTTGCAATAGAGCAAAAGAGAAAACGTGCATGCCAGGTCCTCTAGCCACTGCAAAAGAACTCCAAGCACATATGCCACTTTGTACATCTGGGTATTGGGGAATCAAACTCTTCTCAGTAGGCCTTGCCAGCAAGTGCCTTAACTGCTCAGCCATCTCTTCAGTCCTTTTCACCTTCCACATATTTGTAATTCCAACCAAAAAGGTACATTGAGGACATGAATCTATGGAAGCACTAGAAAGGTTCAGGAAATTTTCTGAACTACATGTAAGGAACTGTATTGTGAGGAATACTAGTGAAGCACAGATTACCACTGATGGCAGGCAGGAATCTCAGTATTACGCTAAGAATAAGCTATACCTATATATAGATTAGAATGTAAATTGGTACCATGTCAAATTTGATATCTTCAGTCCCAGGTCTCGCCAAGTTTTCACTGGAATTTGTGTCTGAAAGTACCATCTTCTTCGATGCCACTTATGAAGATGACAGAGGCATCATCACGTATCTGACCATAGCTTTTGGTAAGTATGATATCTAATGTACTACAAGAAAACACTTGTTTTTTCTGAGTGTTATTTAAATTTGAAGGTATTCCTTTTTTATTTTCCTCTCAGTCCTGTTATATAAATACCTTTGAACATATTTACATGCATCAAATTGTCACAATGAAGAGGTTAAAGATATGCCTCAGCAGTTATGGCGCTTGCCTGGAAAGCCCGACGACCTGGGTTTGATTCCCCTGTATCCACTTAAAGCTAGTTATATATGATGGCACATGCATTTGGTGTTGGCTGGCATGCCATTTCTCTCTCTCTCTCTCCCTGTCTCTCTCTCTGTCTTTCTCTACTTCCAAATAAATATATAAAAATGTGTTTTTAATTATCTAAATTCAGAATCCAATGTTGACTTCTAAAATCAACTTATTTGAATCCCTATAAAATTATCTTTACCAAAAGTCATGCTCATATTCATTTTTGAACCAAGTTTGTCCTATAAAGCAAATACTCACTGAGATACACACACACACACTCTCTCTCTTAGATTTTACCATGCAGTAACCACAATATCAATTTAAATTGGTCTACATGAAGCTCAGCCTTTATATTGCAAGCATCTCAATTGTCCTCTTGTATTATCCCAAGAGTAGGAAGAGTTAGCCTCTGGCTAAGTGCCCAAAAGCAGAAATCCAAGTATCTGACCTTTGATAGTATGAAATCCACCTTTCATTTATAACAGAAGTGACATTTGTAGTGGAAAAGAAGATATAGCCATTGTAGCAGTGAGCTTTAGCAGGCACCATTTATGGGAGGAAGAAGGTATTTATGTAGTTTACAGATCAAGGGAAAGCTCCATAATGGCAGAAGCAGCCCCCCTTTGAGAGGACCACCTGGAGAGAGAAGAGCCACACTAAAAGCAAGCAAGCAAGCACACTGCAGGACTCCAGGCAACACTACCACACTTTGCATGTCTTTAGACTGGAATTCCAAATCCACCCCCACACCTTAGGGCCTGAACCTGGAATCTCCACAGCCCACAGTGACACCTCCTCCAGTAGGTGGCTGGAGATCTTACTTACAAGCTTTAATAAATTCTTGAATGGCCTGGGGGACATCCATTGAAACTACCACATCCATCATCTCAGTATTCATAATTAATATATGCTTGATAGCAGATCAAATAAGCTTCCCCATTGGATTATGACTTAACAACACCATAGTGTGGGTTTAACACTGAAGAATAAGGAAGACTGATAAACTAAACAACTGAGTGATTGACAGATGCCAGCTTTACCCACCACCAACTCCTGGATGTGGGTTTGCACATGTCCAACACTTAGGACTCTGGAGCTCAGCAAAAACAGAGATTTACGTACATACAATGCTAAGACCTGGAGAAGTCATAGCATAGGAAGTTCTCAGACTACTCTGAAGGTGTCCAACACACCCAAGCATGGATTGACTGCAGCAGTGGTGTCTGGAGGGAAGAGTTGGTGGAGGTGCTGGCATTTACCACTGGATAACACATTGTGATGGAGTCGTACTTGAGAATTTAGGTCGGGTTGCAATGGACTTCTCCTCTTTTATTTTTCACCATTAAATTTAGGAAAAGGAACCTGTCTCAGTTTGGAAATGTCTGATAAGTATTTGCAGATGAACAACGACAGTCACATTCCTAAGGAAAATATCCAAGAACTCATCAAATCAGGTAAGGTCACACTGCTTCTCACATATACAACTGACCAGAAAGACAAGCACATGCTTTCAATATTTGGTTTCAGTTTTATTTCCAAATTCACTTATGTTCATACCAAACTTTACTTTTCTAAAACAATGAGGAATAAACCTTATCTTTGCACTTTTCTCTCCATTTCACAGACACATGTCCGAAATGAGGACATTGATGAGGTGAGTAGATACATGATAGCTGTAATTCTCAACATGGGTGAATGATAGGTCACGTTAGCATTAGTCAGTTATTTTGTAACAAAAGATAGTGTAAGATAGGCATGATTTTTTGGTATGTGACTGAATCAGAAATAGTAATATTTATCAACTGTTTAACTTGGGGTATGTTAATGAATTTGATTCCGTGATGATCTAAATACCTTGAATATTTTTTGTGAATGCAGTATACTGCACTAATAAAATTTTCATATTTTCAATAAGTTTCAGAAAGGACAAATGTCACCAAAATCTCTACATAATTTTTATGTACATAGGAAATATTAAGTATTAATAAGCTTCTCATGTAAAACCTGAGCCTATGAATTTTCCAAATCACTGCTTTGCTGGGCCTAAACTAAATTTAAAATACACATCTTTTTAGATGAAATCATACGGCTGTTGTGTGCCATTCCCTTTATAATCTTTCCCTTCAATGAGTTTTATTATTATTGTTTTCTGGACACATAATATGTAAGACAATCTGGGTAGATGACATGTGATTCTACTTTATTTTCATTTTCTTAGAAGGATCCAACATGAAGAAGATTGTCACAGCATCTTGAAAGGATCAGAATCATCAATGTAAAGAGATTCTTATCTGCCTCATGAGTTTGCTTCTTTCTTCACTGGGTAATCGTGATGCTTCCCCCCCAGGCAACTTCCATGTTCTACTTAGTCTAACTGGCATCCTGAATGATTCAATAAATTGATTTTTTTAAATTATTTTATTTTTGGAGAGAGACACAGAGAGAGATAGACAGAGAGGGAGAGGGAGACAGAGATGGGTGCGCCAGCAGTGTCTCAGCTGCTGTGAACGAAATCCAGATGTGTGCACCCCCTTGTGGTCAAGTGGGCATTTCTGATCATGCATCACTTTGCATCTGGCTAAACATGGGACCTGGAGATTGGAACCGCTGGAGATTGGAACCAGCGTTCTTAGGCTTAGCAGGCAGGCGCCTTAGCCGTTAAGCCATCTCTCCAGCCCAATAAATTGATTTTTGAATGCAGGCCCATGTGTTCTAAAGAGGCCTACTTGTGTGTGCACCGTTCACAAAAATAGCTTGTTGAATGTTAACTGTGGGTGTGCAGTGGAATTTCTGATCATTCTCATGAGCACTGACAATAGTGTTTGTGGATGCATCCCAAGAAGATAGGATAGCAGTGATTACAATATCATGGAGGGAAATATTTCACTACACTGCAAATTCTCTATTCTGTGTTTCCTAAGAGGTCAGTGTTACTTGATGGACTCCTTCAAATTGAAGTTCATTTCCTAATCAACATTGTAAAATCCTTGACATTATATGGCTAGGAAATATACCATTTTCCTTTTGATGGAGGGTTTCTAATTTAGTGGATTGTGTGAAAATGTGAAGCACATGCGAATGATATAATTCCAAATATCACCCATGTTTCCTAGTGTACTAATATCTGCATTACTAATGATTCTTTTTGAGACATTCTCTTGAGGTTCTTTAAAACTGTCCATATTGTCATAAGTTTAGGATTTCTCTTACTACTCACAAATACTATGGGTAGGTGGGGATTTGTTTCCCTTTCTGGAAAGACTGTCATTGGAAGTTTTTAAATTTTTATTTATTTATTTGCAAGCAGAGAGAGTGAGAGAGAGAGAGAGAGAGAGAGAGAGACAGACAGAGAGAAAATGGGCATGCCAGGGCCTCTAGCCACTGCAAATCAACTCCAGATGCATGTGTCCCTTGTGCATCTGGCTTATTTGGGTCCTGGGGAATCGAACCTGGGTCCTTTGGCTCTGCAGGCAAATGCTTAATCATTTCTCCAGCCATGTCATTGTAATTTTAATGGAGCTAACATGGAGGCCATAAGATGCCTTGGGTAATACATTCACATCCATCTACTCAGGCTGACCCAGGAGCATTGAAAACTTCCCCCACCTTTAGTTGTGACTAATACAATATTTCATTTTTAGAAACCATTTTTTTGTTTTTCGATATAGGACATCACTCTAGCCCAGGCTGACCTGGACTTCACTATGTAGCCTTGGGCTGGCCTTGAACTCACAATGTTTCTCCTACCTGTGCCACTGGAGTGCTGGGATTAAAGGTGTGCACCACCACACCTGGTAATGAAACTTTTGATGGTAGAGGTCAGCAGTGCTTTGGTTTTCATTCATACATGACATTCTTGGGAATGTAAATTCAGGATACTTCAAACATAATTATGCATCCATGTTCACTCAAACATCATTTCCAAAGCCAATATATGTAGTCAACCAACTGATCTGTCAGCAGATAAAAGGATAAAGATTAAATGGCTCACATTTACCAAAAAAGAGGAATTTGGTCATTTGTACTCAAATGTCTTGAAGTCATGATCATCATATTGTCATGAAGATAAGTAAGTCTATCACAGAGGAACAAATATTGTATCCTCCTTTCATGTCCAGTGTGAACATTGCTAAGACACTTGGCAAACATGTTTGGAAATGTCATAACGTTACATACACATTTAACAGCATGAATATTGGGCTGGAAAGATGCCTTTGCAGTTAAGGTGTCTGCCTGGGAAGTCTAAATACCCAGTTTTGATTCCCCAGTGCCCATGTAAGCCTGATGCACAAGGTGGTGCATGTGTCTGGAATTTGTTTGCAGTGGCTAGTGTTCACATTCTCTTTTTCCTGACCCTTTCTCTCTCACATGAATAAATAAAAATAAAATATTACAAAATGAAAAATTATTAGTCATCCAGGCAGGGTTGAGATAAAATCTGGTGTGAGAATGAATGACAGACTGGAAATTGGGAGTTCTCTTTTGTTTTTTTTTTCTTGATCAATTTGGCCAGGGGTTTGTCAATCTTGTTTATTTTTTCAAAGAACCAGATCTTTGTTTCATTGATTTTTAAAATTGTTTTCTTAGTTTCCAGTTCATTAATTTCTGCTCTCATCTTGATTATTTCTTTCTGTCTGGAGCTTTTTGGGTTGCATTCTTCTTGTTTTTCCAGTACCTATAGGTGGACAGTCAGGTGATTGATTTGGGATCACTCTGACTTTGTTATGAAGACATTCAGGGCTATGAATTTTCCCCTTAGGACTGCCTAAATTGTGTCCCATAATTTTGGTAGGTTGTGTTTTCATTATCATTCAATTCTAGGAACTTTACAATTTCTTTTTTGATCTCTTCCATGACCATCCATTGTTTGAAAGGAGTTGTTTCATCTCCAGGAGCTGGTGGAGTTCTTGATGTGTCTCTTGTTGGTCATTTGTAGCCTTAATGCATTGTGATCTGACATGTTGCAGGAAGTTACTTCAATTTTCCTGACTTCTTTTGCACAGAGACATTGCCTCTCCCCTCCCCATAATGCATGACCCAGAATCCCTATGGGGTTGACCTGCATCCCCAAGGAGGAAGACCTCTTCTGAAAAGGGGCAGGGAGGAGGGAAAGGATGGTACCAACATGTGTTGTTTACATACTAAATATGGTGATATCTAAAAATAAATAAATGAGAACTTGGTACTTCAGTGGAAAGAAAGTTTCAGAGATGAGTGTTTGACCCTAATAAGTATCACCTTGGTATTCTACCATGGAGCAAAGCCCCAGCCTTCTTGCCTTCTTGAAGAACCAAATTTAAATTAGCATCTCTGAGAACAGTTCTGGAGACAATGGAGCTGAGAAACCTGCAGTTCAAGTGGAGACTCAGCTGCTTCTTGGGAGTGTATATCCCCTTGTATTTGTTTGAGCATTCTTGGGGCTGGAGAGAGGGCTCAGCAATTAAAGGCACTTGCTTGCAAAGCCTAACCTCCAGGGTTTGATTCTCCAGGACCCATATAAAGCCAGATGCACAAAGTGGAGTATGCATCTGGAGTTCCCAGTGGCAGGAGGCCCTGAGGAGCCCTTTCTCATTCCCTCTCTGCTTCCAAATAAGTAATTAATAATATTTTTATTTTTTAAAAAAACCATTCTTTTATTCTGTCTGAACTTTTTCGTTGCTTCGCTTCTTCTTGGTTGTCCACACTGTCACAGAAGAGTCTACCTGTAGTGAGGACTAAGGAGCATCTTGCCCGCAGGCTGCCCCTGCTGTCTCAGTCCTGCAGCCCCTCCTGGGGGGTGGGGCGGGGCGCCTCTCCAGCCTCCAGCAAGCTGGGCTAGAAATCCTCCTGTGTGTCCTGTGCTCCTGTCTTGAGATCATCTCTCTAGTTGTGCATTATCCCCAAGCCCCACCACCTGCCTCAGTGTTCAGGTGGATTCTGCCACTTTACCATCGCATGTCCCTGTCCCAAGGTCAGGACAGCTGGCTTGAAGCTGTCACCTTTAAGCATGCACGTCCTCCCTTCTGGTGTCCCCCACAGCTGCAGGGTCCCCTCCCCCTGAACCGCAGGCAGAGTGGGAGCTGGACACCTGAGACCAGGCAGGTGGGAGCAGGGCAGGGAACTGATTTGTGTCAGTTGCTGGGAACTCCTCCTCCTGCTGCGTCTGCTCCTGCTCCCTGAGCCTGAGGGTCGACCAGGCCAACATCTTTTAACTGAGCCATAATACCCAAAACATCCCCCAAAACACATAATGACACAGAATAGACATTCCCACTGCAAAAGATGGCATTGGGCATAGAAAGAATATTCAACCAATACAAGATTTAAAACAACCAGGGCAAACATCAAACTCTGTGGTTCCAAGTCCAACAACTCTAGCCAGTGACAAATCTCCAAGTCCCATAATTCTAACCAGCAACAAGAGTCTGGAGTTCCAATTCTGCCCCTCCAGCTAGGCTACTCACAGTCCTGGAAGACTTCCTTCCAGCTGGCAGCTCCCCTCTGTGTTGGCCTCTTTCTCTCTGTCACTCTCTCAGATGAATAATGAATATAAAACAACAACAACAACAAAAAAAAGAACTTGTGGTTTGTATGCACAGTGGAGGTTTACTTAGCTGTCCAGAACAGTAAAATTATATCTTCCACAATAAAACAAATTTATTGCTATTATTTAATACAATTAAATGACTAAAGAAAATAATACAGGAACCTATCAACAGATATCACTTACTTTCTCCAATATGCAGAATCAAGAAATCAAAAGAAAATGAAATATAGATAGATAAAAGTGGGAATATTTGAAAATTAGAAACCAATGTGAAAAGACAGAGTGATAAAATGAATGAGAAGTAATAATTTATTAATTATGAGCAAATTAGATTATAGGTACTCATAAAATTACCATAATTATTGACTCTCTTTGTTACAATTAATTTATTCCTTGCCTACATACACTGTACCCTAATGTTTACATATGTATAGAATTTTACAGCTTGCAAATAAAAGTAGAGAAATTCATCCACATGAAACAATTATAGGAGCTGGAGAGATATCTCAGTGGTTAAGGCACTTGCCTGAAAAGTCTAAGAGCCCAAGTTTAATTCTCTAGTACCCACACAAAGCCAGATGCCCAAGGTGGTTCGTGTGTCTGTAATTCCTTTGCAGTGGCTAGAGGCCCTAGCATGACCATCCTCCC
>JAEOAD010001098.1:0-28871 GCA_036365145.1 Orientallactaga sibirica
TTTCAGATTACATCAACAAGGAAAGTTTGAACTTGCTGCACTCAACCTTCTTTGTAGGAAAGGAACTGATTCCTAGAACCGAATGAGCTTATTTCACACAGTACAATGATTGGCAATGAAGATGTTTGTTTTCTCAACAAATTACTTTACAAATGAGTCGAATCTACTAACGTGGCCATCTTTTTAGATTACATTAACAAGGAATGTTTGAACTTGCTGCACTCAACCTTCTTTGTAGGAAAGCAACTTATTCCTAGAACCGAATGAGCTTATTTCACACAGTACAATGTTCGGCAATGAAGATGTTTGTTTTCTCAACAAACTACTTTACAAATGAGTCGAATCTACTAACTTGGCCATCTTTTTAGATTACATTAACAAGGAAAGTTTGAAGTTGCTGCACTCAACCTTCTTTGTAGGAAAGCAACTGATTCCTAGAAACGAATGAGCTTATTTCACACAGTACAATGTTCGGAAATGAAGATGTTTGTTTTCTCGACAAAGTACGTTATAAATGAGGCGAATGTTCTAACTTGGCCATCTTTTGAGGTTACATTAACAAGGAAAGTTTGAACTTGCTGCACTCAACCTTATTCGTAGAAATTAAACTGATTCCTAGAACCGAATTATCTTATTCCACACAGTACAGTGTTCGGTACTGAAGATGTTTCTTTTCTAAAGAAACTACTTTAGAAATGAGGCGAATCCACTAACTTGTACATCTTGTTAGATTACACAAAGTAGGAAAGTTTGAACTTGCTGCACTCAACCTTCTTCGTAGGAAAGCAAGTGATTCCTAGAATCGAAATAGCTCTTTTCACATAGTACAGTGTTCGGTAATGAATATGTTTGTTTTCTAAAAAAACTACTTTAGAAATGAGGCCAATCTACTAAGTTGTACATCTTTTCAGATTACATTAACAAGGAAAGTTTGAAGTTGGTGCACTCAACCTTCTTTGTAGGAAAGCAACTGATTCCTAGAACCGAATGAGCTTATTTCACACAGTACAATGTTCGGCAATGAAGATATTTGTTTTCTCAACATAGTACTTTACAAATGAGGCGAATGTTCTAACTTGGCCATCCTTTTAGATTACATTAAGAAGGAAAGTTTGAATTTGCTGCACCCAACCTTCTTTGTAGGAAATCAACTGATTCCTAGAACCGAATGAGCTTATTTCACATAGTACCATGTTCGGCAATGAAGATGTTTGTTTTCTCAACAAAGTACTTCACAAATGAGGCGAATGTTCTAACTTGGCCATCTTTTGAGATTACATTAACAAGGAAAGTTTGAACTTGCTGCACTCAGCCTTCGTAGAAATTAAACTGATTCCTAGAAGCGAATTAACTTATTTCACACAGTACAGTGTTCGGTACTGAAGATGTTTCTTTTCTAAAGAATCTACTTTAGAAATGAGGCGAATCCACTAACTTGTACATCTTGATAGATTTCACAAAGTAGGAAAGTTTGAACTTGCTGCACTCAACCTTCTTCGTAGGAAAGCAAGTGATTCCAAGAATCGAACTAGCTCATTTCACATAGTACAGTGTTCGGTAATGAAGATGTTTGTTTTCTAAACAAACTACTTTAGAAATGAGGCCAATCTACTACGTTGTGCATCTTTTCAGATTACATTAACAAGGAAAGTTTGAACTTGCTGCACTAAACCTTCTTTGTAGGAAAGCAACTGATTCCTAAAACCGAATGAGCTTATTTCACACAGTACAATGTTCGGCAATGAAGATGTTTGTTTCTCAACAAACTACTTTACAAATGAGGGGAATCTACTAACTTGGCCATCTTTTGAGATTACATAAACAAGGAAAGTTTGAACTTGCTGCACTCAACCTTCTTTGTAGGAAAGCAACTGATTCCTAGAACCGAATGAGCTTATGTCACACAGTACAATGTTCGGCAATGAAGATGTTTGTTTTCTCAACAAAGGACTTTACAAATGAGGCGAATGTTCTAACTTGGCCATTTTTTGAGATTACATTAACAAGGAAAGTTTGAACTTGCTGCACTCAATCTACTTTGTAGGAAAGCAACTGATTCCTATAACCGAATGAGCTTATTTCACACAGTACAATGTTCGGCAATGAAGATGTTTGTTTTCTCAACAAACTACTTTACAAATGAGGCGAATCTACCAATTTCGCCATCTTTTTAGATTACATTAACAAGGAAAGTTTGAACTTGCTGCACTCAACCTTCTTTGTAGGAAAACAACAGATTCCTCGAACCTAAGGAGCTTATTTCACACAGTACAATGTTCGGCAATGAAGATGCTTGTTTTCTCAACAAAGTACTTTACACATGAGGCGAATGTTCTAACTTGGCCATCTTTTCAGATTACATTAACAAGGAAAGTTTGAACTTGCTGCACTCAGCCTTCTTCATAGAAATTAAACTGATTCCTAGAAGCGAATTATCTTATTTCATACAGTACAGTGTTCGGTACTGAAGATGTTTCTTTTCTAAAGAAACTACTTTAGAAATGCAGCGAATCCACTAACTTGTACATCTTGTTAGATTACACAAAGTAGGAAAGTTTGAACTTGCTGCACTAAACCTTCTTCGTAGGAAAGGAAGTGATTCGGAGAATCGAACTAGCTCATTTCACATAGTACAGTGTTCAGTAATGAAGATGTTTGTTTTCTAAAGAAACTACTTTACAAATGAGGCCAATCTACTAAGTTGTTTATCTTTTCAGATTACATTAACAAGGAAAGTTTGAACTTGCTGCACTCAACCTTCTTTGTAGGAAAGCAACTGATTCCTAGAACCGAATGAGCTTATTTCACACAGTACAATGTTCGGCAATGAAGATGTTTGTTTTCTCAACAAACTACTTTACAAAAGAGGCGAATCTACTAACTTGGCCATCTTTTTAGATTACATTAACAAGGAAAGTTTGAACTTGCTGCACTCAACCTTCTTTGTAGGAAAGCAAATGATTCCTAGAACCGAATGAGCTTATTTCACACAGTACAATGTTCGGCAATGAAGATGTTTGTTTTCTCAACAAAGTACTTTACAAATGAGTCGAATGTTCTAACTTGGCCATCTTTTGAGATTACATTAACAAGGAAAGGTTGAACTTGCTGCACTCATCCTTCTTCGTAGAAATTAAACTGATTCCTAGAAGCGAAGTAACTTATTTCACACAGTACAGTGTTTGGTACTGAAGATGTTTCTTTTCTAAAGAAACTACTTTAGAAATGAGGCGAATCCACTAACTTGTAAATCTTGTTAGATTACACAAAGTAGGAAAGTTTGAACTTGCTGCACTCAACCTTCTTCGTCGGAAAGCAAGTGATTCCTAGAATCGAACTAGCTCATTTCACATAGCACAGTGTTTGGCAATGAAGATGTTTGTTTTCTCAACAAACTGCTTTACAAATGAGGCGAATCTACTAATTTGGCCATCTTTTTAGATTACATTAACAAGGAAAGTTTGAACTTGCTGCACTCAACCTTCTTTGTAGGAAAACAACTGATTCCTAGAACCGAATGAGCTTATTTCACACAGTACAATGTTCGGCAATGAAGATGTTTGTTTTCTCAACAAAGTACTTTACAAATGAGGCGAATGTTCTAACTTGGCCATCCCTTGAGATTACATTAACAAGGAAGGTTTAAACTTGCTGCACTCAACCTTTCCATAGAAATTAAACTGAATCCTAGAAGCGAATTAACTTTTTCACACAGTACAGTGTTCGGTACTGAAGATGTTTCTTTTCTGAAGAAACTACTTTCGAAATGAGGCCAATCTACTACGTTGTGCATCTTTTCAGATTACATTAACAAGGAAAGTTTGAACTTGCTGCACTCAACCTTCTTTGTAGGAAAGCAACTGATTCCTAGAACCGAATGAGCTTATTTCACACAGTACAATGTTCGGCAATGAAGATGTTTGTTTTCTCAACAAACTACTTTACAAATGAGTCGAATCTACTAACTTGGCCATCTTTTTAGATTACATTAACAAGGAAAGTTTGAACTTGCTGTACTGAAGCTTCTTTGTAGGAAAGAAACTGATTCCTAGAACCGAATGAGCTTATTTCACACAGTACAACGTTCGGTAATGAAGATGTTTGTTTTCTCAACAAAGTACATTACAAATGAGGCGAATCTTCTACCTTGGCCATGTTTTTAGATTACATTAACAAGGAAAGTTTGAACTTGCTGGGCTCAACCATCTTCGTAGGAATTAAACTGATTCCTAGAAGCGAATTAACTTATTTCACACAGTACAGTGTTTGGTACTGAAGATGTTTCTTTTCTAAAGAAACTACTTTAGAAATGAGGAGAATCCACTAACTTGTACATCTTGTTAGATTACACAAACTAGGAAAGTTTGAACTTGCTGCCCTCAACCTTCTTCGTAGGAAAGCAAGTGATTCCTAGAATCGAACTAGCTCATTTCACGTAGTACAGTGTTCGGTAATGAGGATGTTTGTCTTCTAAAAAAACTATTTTAGAAATGAGGCCAATCTAATAAGTTGTGCATCTTTTCAGATTACATTAACAAGGAAAGTTTGAACTTGCTGCACTCAACCTTCTTTGTAGGAAAGCAACTGATTCCTAGAACTGAATGAGCTTATTTCACACAGTACAATGTTCGGCAATGAATATGTTTGTTTTCTCAACAATGTACTTTACAAATGAGGCGAATCTTCTAACTTGGCCATCTTTTTAGATTACATTAACAAGGAAAGTTTGAACTTGCTGCACTCAACCTTCTTCGTAGAAATTAAACTGACTCCTAGAAGCGATTTATCTTATTTCACACAGTACAGTGTTCGGTACTGAAGTTGTTTCTTTTCTAAAGAAACTACTTTCGAAATCAGGCCAATCTACTATGTTGTGCATCTTTTCAGATTACATTAACAAGGAAAGTTTGAACTTGCTGCACTCAACCTTCTTTGTAGGAAAGCAACTGATTCCTAGAACCGAATGAGCTTATTTCACACAGTACAATGTTCGGCAATGAAGATGTTTGTTTTCTCAACAAACTACTTTACAAATGAGTCGAATCTACTAACTTGGCCATCTTTTTAGATTACATTAACAAGGAAAGTTTGAACTTGCTGCACTCAACCTTCTTTGTAGGAAAGCAAATGATTCCTAGAACCGAATGAGCTTATTTCACACAGTACAATGTTCGGTAATGAAGATGTTTGTTTTCTCAACAAACTACTTTACAAATGAGTTGAATCTACTAACTTGCCCATCTTTTTAGATTACATTAACAAGGAAAGTTTGAACTTGCAGCACTCAACCTTCTTTGTAGGAAAGCACCTGATTCCTAGAACCGAATTAACTTATTTCACACAGTACTGAATTCCGTACTGAACATGTTTGTTTTCTAAAGAAACTAATTTAGAAATGATGCGAATCCACTAACTTGTACATCTTGTTAGATTACACAAACTAGGAAAGTTTGAACTTCCTGCACTCAACCATCTTCGTAGAAATTAAACTGACTCCTAGAAGTGAATTAACTCATTTCACACAGTACAGTGTTCGGTACTGAAGATGTTTCTTTTCTAAAGAAACCAGTTGAGAAATGAGGCCAATTTACTAAGTCGTGCATCTTTTTAGGTTACATTCACAAGGAAAGTTTGAACTGGCTACATTCAACCTTCTTTGTAGGAAAGCAACTGAATTCTAGAACTAAATTAGCTTTGTTCACACAGTACAATGTTCGGCAATGAAGATGTTTTTTTTCTCAACAAACTACTTTACCAATGAGGCAAATCTACTAACTTGGACATCTTTTCAGACCACATTAACAAGGAAAGTTTGAACTTGCCAAACTAAACCATCTTCGTAGAAAGTAAACTGATTCCTAGAACTCAATTAGCTCATTTCACAAAGTACAAAGTTTGGCAATTTAGGTTTGTTTTCTAAAGAAACTACTTTAGAAATGAGGCGAACCTACTAACTTGGACATCTTTTTAGATTACATTAACAAGGAAAGTTTGAACTTGCTGCACTCAACCTTCTTTGTAGGAAAGCACCTGTTTCCTAGAACCGAATTAACTTATTTCACACAGTACAGTGTTCGATACTGAAGATGTTTCTTTTCTGAAGAAACTGCTTTAGAAATGAGGCGAATCCACTAACTTGTACATCTTGTTAGATTACACAAAGCAGGAAAGTTTGAACTTGGTGCACTCAACCTTCTTCATAGGAAAGCAAGTGATTCCTAGAATCGAACGAGCTCATTTCACATAGTACAGTGTTCGGTAATGAAGGTGTTTGTTTTCTAAACAAACTACTTTAGAAATTTGGCCAATCTACTAAGTTGTGCATCTTTTCAGATTACATTAACAAGGAACGTTTGAACTTGCTGCACTCAACCTTCTTTGTAGGAAAGCAACTGATTCCTAGAACCGAATGAGCTTATTTCACACAGTACAATGTTCGGCAATGAAGATGTTTGTTTTCTCAACAAACTACTTTACAAATGAGTCAAATCTACTAACTTGGCCATCTTTTTAGATTACATTAACAAGGAAAGTTTGAACTTGCTGCACTCAACCTTCTTTGTAGGAAAGCAACTGATTCCTAGAACCGAATGAGCTTATTTCACACAGTACAATGTTCGGCAATGAAGATGTTTGTTTTCTCAACAAACTACTTTACAAAAGAGGCGAATGTTCTAACTTGGCCATCTTTTGAGATTACATTAACAAGGAAAGTTGGAACTTGCTGCACTCAACCTTCTTCGTAGAAATTAAACTGATTCCTAGAACCGAATGAGCTTATTTCACACAGTACAATGTTCGGCAATGAAGATGTTTGTTTTCTCAACAAACTACTTTACAAAAGAGGCGAATCAACTAACTTGGCCATCTTTTTAGATAACATTAACAAGGAAAGTTTGAACTTGCTGCACTCAACCTTCTTTGTAGGAAAGCAACTGATTCCTAGAACCGAATGAGCTTATTTCACACAATACAATGTTCGCCAATGAAGATGGTTGTTTTCTCAACAAAGTACTATACAAATGAGGCGAATCTTCTAACTTGGCCATCTTTTTAGATTACATTAACAAGGAAAGTTTGAACTTGCTGCACTCAACCTTCTTTGTAGGAAAGCAGAAAATTCCTAGAACCGAATTAACTTATTTCACACAGTACAGTGTTCGGTACTGAAGATGTTTGTTTTCTAAAGAAACTAATTTAGAAATTATGCGAATCCACTAACTTGTACATCTTGTTAGTTTACACAAACGAGGAAAGTTTGAACTTCCTGCACTAAATCATCTTTGTAGAAATTAAACTGACTCCTAGAAGCGAATTAACTCATTTCACACAGTACAGTGTTCGTTACTGAAGATGTTTCTTTTCTAAAGAAACTACTTTAGAAATGAGGCCAATCTACTATGTCGTGCATCTTTTTAGGTTACATTAACAAGGAAAGTTTTAACTGGCTACATTCAACCTTCTTTGTAGGAAAGCAACTGAATTCTAGAACTAAATTAGCTTTGTTCACACAGTATAATGTTCGGCAACGAAGATGTTTGTTTTCTCAACAAACTACTTTACAAATGAGTCGAATCTACTACCTTGGCCATCTTTTTAGATTACATTAACAAGGAAAGTTTGAACATGCTGCACTCAACCTTCTTTGTAGGAAAGGAACTGATTCCTAGAAGCGAATTAACTTACTTCACACAGTACAGTGTTCGGTAATGAAGATGTTTGTTTTCTAAAGAAACTACTTTAGAAATGAGGCCAATCTACTACGTTGTGCATCTTTTCAGATTACATTAACAAGGAAAGTTTGAACTTGCTGCACTCAACCTTCTTTGTAGGAAAGCAACTGATTCCTAGAACCGAATGAGCTTATTTCACACAGTACAATGTTCGGAAATGAAGATGTTTGTTTTCTCAACAAACTACTTTAAAAATGAGGCGAATCTACTAACTTGGCCATCTTTTTAGATTACATTAACAAGGAAAGTTTGAACTTGCTGCACTCAACCTTCTTTGTAGGAAAGCAACTGATTCCTAGAACCGAATGAGCTTATTTCACACAGTAAAATGTTCGGCAATGAAGATGTTTGTTTTCTCAACAAAGTACATTACAAATGAGGCGAATCTTCTATCTTGGCCACCTTTTTATATTACATTAACAAGGAAAGTTTGAACTTGCTGCACTCAACCTTCTTCGAAGAAATTAAACTGATTCCTAGAAGCGAATTAACTGATTTCACACAGTACAGTGTTCGGTACTGAAGATGTTTCTTTTCTAAAGAAACTACTTTAGAAATGAGGCGAATCCACGAACTTGTAGATCTTATTAGATTACACAAAGTAGGAAAGTTTGAACTTGCTGCACTCAACCTTCTTCGTAGGAAAGCAAGTGATTCCCAGAATCGAACTAGCTCATTTCACATAGTACAGTGTTCGGTAATGGAGATGTTTGTTTTCTAAACAAACTACTTTAGAAATGAGGCCAATCTACTATGTTGTGCATCTTGTCATATTACATTAACAAGGAAAGTTTGAACTTGCTGCACTCAACCTTCTTCGAAGAAATTAAACTGATTCCTAGAAGCGAATTAACGGATTTCACACAGTACAGTGTTCGGTACTGAAGATTTTTCTTTTCTAAAGAAACTACTTTAGAAATGAGTCGAATCCACTAACTTGTACATCTTGTTAGATTACACAAAGTAGGAAAGTTTGAACTTGCTGCACTCAACCTTCTTCGTAGGAAAGCAAGTGATTCCTAGAATCGAACTAGCTCATTTCACATAGTATAGTGTTCGGTAATGAAGATGTTTGTTTTCTAAACAAACTACTTTAGAAATGAGGCCAATCTACTAAGTTGTGCATCTTTTCATCTTACATTAACAAGGAAAGTTTGAACTTGCAGCACTCAACCTTCTTTGTAGGAAAGCAACTGATTCCTAGAACCGACTGAGCTTATTTCACACAGTACAATGTTCCGCAATGAAGATGTTTGTTTTCTCAACAAAGTACTTTACAAATGAGGCGAATCTTCTAACTTGGCCATCTATATAGATTACATTAGCAAGGAAAGTTTGAACTTGCTGCTCTCAACCTTCTTCGTAGAAATTGAACTGATTCCTAGAAGCGAATTAACTTCTTTCACACAGTACATTGCTCTGTACTGAAGATGTTTCTTTTCTAAAGAAACTACTTTAGAAATGAGGCCAATCTACTACGTTGTGCATCTTTTCAGATTACATTAAGAGGGAAAGTTTGAACTTGCTGCATTCAACCTTCTTTGTAGGAAAGCACCTGATTCCTAGAACCGAATGAGCTTATTTCACACAGTACAATGTTCGGCAATGAAGATGTTTGTTTTCTCAACAAACTACTTTACAAATGAGGCTAATCTACTAACTTGGCCATCTTTTTAGATTACATTAACAAGGAAAGTTTGAACTTGCTGCGCTCAACCTTCTTCGTAGAAATTAAACTGATTCCTAGAAGCTAATTAACTTATTTCACACAGTACAATGTTCGGTAATGAAGATGTTTCTTTTCTAAAGAAACTACTTTAGAAATGAGGCAAATACACTAACGTGTACATCTTGTTAGATTACACAAAGTAGGAAAGTTTGAACTTGCGTCACTCAACCTTCTTCGTAGGAAAGCAAGTGATTCCTAGAATCGAACTAGCTCATTTCACATAGCACAGTGTTCGGTAATGAAGATGTTTGTTTTCTAAACAAACTACTTTAGAAATGAGGCCAATCTACTAAGTTGTGCATCTTTTCAGATTACATTAACAAGGAAAGTTTGAACTTGCTGCACTCAACCTTCTTTGTAGGAAAGCAACTGACTCATAGAACCGAATGAGCTTATTTCACACAGTACAATGTTCGGCACTGAAGATGTTTGTTTTCTCAACAAAGTACTATACAAATGAGGCGAATCTTCTAAGTTGGCCATCTTTTTACATTACATTAACAAGGAAAGTTTGAACTTGCTGCTCTCAACCTTCTTCGTAGAAATTGAACTGATTCCTAGAAGCGAATTAACTTATTTCCCACAGTAGAGTGCTCTGTACTGAAGATGTTTCTTTTCTAAAGAAACTACTTTAGAAATGAGGCCAATCTACTACATTGTGCATCTTTTCAGATTACATTAAGAAGGAAAGTTTGAACTTGCTGCACTCAACCTTCTTTGTAGGAAAGCACCTGATTCCTAGAACCGAATGAGTTTATTTCACACAGTACAATGTTCGGCAATGAAGATGTTTGTTTTCTCAACAAACTACTTTACAAATGAGGCTAATCTACTAACTTGGCCATCTTTTTTAGATTACATTAACAAGGAAAGTTTGAACTTGCTGCTCTCAACCTTCTTTGTAGGAAAGCAACTGATTACTAGAACCGAATGAGCTTATTTCACACAGTACAATGTTCGGCAATGAAGATGTTTGTTTTCTCAACAAAGTACTTTACAAATGAGGCGAATCTTCTAACTTGGCCATCTTTTTAGATTACATTAACAAGGAAAGTTTGAACTTGCTGCACTCAACCTTCTTCTTAGAAATTAAACTGATTCCTAGAAGCGAATTAACTTATTTCACACAGTACAGTGTTCGGTACTGAAGATGTTTCTTTTCTAAAGAAACTACTTTAGAAATGAGGCGAATCCACTAACTTGTAGATCTTGTTAGATTACACAAAGTAGGAAAGTTTGAACTTGCTGCACTCAACCTTCTTCGTAGGAAAGCAAGTGATTCCCAGAATCGAACTAGCTCATTTCACATGGTACAGTGTTCGGTAATGAAGATGTTTGTTTTCTAAACAAACTACTTTAGAAATGAGGCCAATCTACTATGTTGTGCATCTTGTCATATTACATTAACAAGGAAAGTTTGAACTTGCTGCACTCAACCTTCTTAGGAGAAATTAAACTGATTCCTAGAAGCTTAATTAAGCTTATTTCACACAGTACAGTGTTCGGTACTGAAGATGTTTCTTTTCTAAAGAAACTACTTTAGAAATGAGTCGAATCCACTAACTTGTACATCTTGTTAGATTACACAAAGTAGGAAAGTTTGAACTTGCTGCACTCAACCTTCTTCGTAGGAAAGCAAGTGATTCCTAGAATCGAACTAGCTCATTTCACATAGTACAGTGTTCGGTAATGAAGATGTTTGTTTTCTAAACAAACTACTTTAGAAATGAGGCCAATCTACTAAGTTGTGCATCTTTTCAGATTACATTAACAAGGAATGTTTGAACTTGCAGCACTCAACCTTCTTTGTAGGAAAGCAACTGATTCCTAGAACCGAATGAGCTTATTTCACACAGTACAATGTTCGGCAATGAAGATGTTTGTTTTCTCAACAAAGTACTTTACAAATGAGGCGAATCTTCTAACTTGGCCATCTATATAGATTACATTAACAAGGAAAGTTTGAACTTGCTGCTCTCAACCTTCTTCGTAGAAATTGAACTGATTCCTAGAAGCGAATTAACTTATTTCACACAGTACAGTGCTCTGTACTGAAGATGTTTCTTTTCTAAAGAAACTACTTTAGAAATGAGGCCAATCTACTACGTTGTGCATCTTTTTAGATTACATTAAGAAGGAAAGTTTGAACTTGCTGCACTCAACCTTCTTTGTAGGAAAGCACCTGATTCCTAGAACTGAATGAGCTTATTTCACACAGTACAATGTTCGGCAATGAAGATGTTTGTTTTCTCAACAAACTACTTTACAAATGAGGCTAATCTACTAACTTGGCCATCTTTTTAGATTACATTAACAAGGAAAGTTTGAACTTGCTGCTCTCAACCTTCTTTGTAGGAAAGCAACTGATTACTAGAACCGAATGAGCTTATTTCACACAGTACAATGTTCGGCAATGAAGATGTTTGTTTTCTCAACAAAGTACATTACAAATGAGGCAAATCTTCTAACTTGGCCATCTTTTTAGATTACATTAACAAGGAAACTTTGAACTTGCTGCACTCAACCTTCTTCTTAGAAATTAAACTGATTCCTAGAAGCGAATTAACTTATTTCACACAGTACAGTGTTCGGTACTGAAGATGTTTCTTTTCTAAAGAAACTACTTTAGAAATGAGGCGAATCCACGAACTTGTAGATCTTGTTAGATTACACAAAGTAGGAAAGTTTGAACTTGCTGCACTCAACCTTCTTCGTAGGAAAGCAAGTGATTCCCAGAATCCAACTAGCTCATTTCACATAGTACAGTGTTCGGTAATGAAAATGTTTGTTTTCTAAACAAACTACTTTAGAAATGAGGCCAATCTACTATGTTGTGCATCTTTTCATATTACATTAACAAGGAAAGTTTGAACTTGCTGCACTCAACCTTCTTTGTAGGAAAGCAACTGATTCCTAGAACCGGATGAGCTTATTTCACACAGTACAATGTTCGGCAATGAAGATGTTTGTTTTCTCAACAAAGTACTTTACAAATGAGGCGAATCTTCTAACTTGGCCATCTTTTTAGATAACATTAACAAGGAAAGTTTGAACTTGCTGCTCTCAACCTTCTTTGTAGGAAAGCATCTGATTCCTAGAACCGAATGAGCTTATTTCACACAGTACAATGTTCGGCAATGAAGATGTTTGTTTTCTCAACAAAGTACTATACAAATGAGGCGAATCTTCTAACTTGGCCATCTTTTTAGATAACATTAACAAGGAAAGTTTGAACTTGCTGCTCTCAACCTTCTTTGTAGGAAAGCATCTGATTCCTAGAACCGAATGAGCTTATTTCACACAGTACAATGTTCGGCAATGAAGATGTTTGTTTTCTCAACAAAGTACTATACAAATGAGGCAAATCTTCTAAGTTGGCCATCTTTTTACATTACATTAACAAGGAAAGTTTGAACTTGCTGCACTCACCCTTCTTCGTAGAAATTAAACTGATTCCTAGAAGCGAATTAACTTATTTCACACAGTACAGTGTTCGGTACTGAAGATGTTTCTTTTCTAAAGAAACTACTTTAGAAATGAGGCCAATCTACTACCTTGTGCATCTTTTCAGATTACATTAACAAGGAAAGTTTGAACTTGCTGCACTCAACCTTCTTTGTAGGAAAGCAACTGATTCCTAGAAACGAATGAGCTTATTTCACACAGTACAATGTTTGGCAATGAAGATGTTTGTTTTGTCAACAAACTACTTTACCAATGAGGCAAACCTCCTAACTTGGACATCTTTTCAGACCACATTAACAAGGAAAGTTTGAACTTGCTAAACTCAACCATCTTCGTAGAAAGTAAACTGATTCCTAGAACTGAATTAGCTCATTTCACAAAGTACAAAGTTTGGCATTTTAGGTTTGTTTTCTAAAGAAACTACTTTACAAATGAGGCGAATCTCCTAACTTGGCCATGTTTTTAGATTACATTAACAAGGAAAGTTTGAACTTGCTGCTCTCAACCTTCTTTGTAGGAAAGCAACTGATTCCTAGAACTGAATGAGCTTATTTCACCCAGTACAATGTTCGGCAATGAAGATGTTTGTTTTCTCAACAAGCTACTTTACAAATGAGTCGAATCTACTAACTTGGCCATCTTTTTAGATTACATTAACATGGAAAGTTTGAACTTGCTGCACTCAACCTTCTTTGTAGAAATTGAAATGATTCCTAGAACCGAATTAAATTATTTCACACAGTATAGTTTTCGGTACTGAAGATGTTTCTTTTCTAAAGAAACTACTTTAGAAATGAGGTCAATCTACTACGTGGTGCATCTTTTCAGATTACATTAACAAGGAAAGTTTGAACTTGCTGCACTCAACCTTCTTTGTAGGAAAGCAACTGATTGCTAGAACCGAATGAGCTTATTTCACACAGTACAATGTTCGGCAATGAAGATATTTGTTTTCTCAACAAACTACTTTACAAATGAGTCGAATCTACTAACTTGGCCATCTGTTTAGATTATATTAACAAGGAAAGTTTGAACTTGCAGCACTCAACCTTATTTGTAGGAAAGCACCTGATTCCTAGATCCGAATTAACTTATTTCACACAGGATAGTGTTCGGTACTGATGATGTTTGTTTTCTAAAGAAACTAATTTAGGAATGATGCGAATCCACTAACTTGTACATCTTGTTAGATTACACAAACTAGGAAAGTTTGAACTTCCTGCACTCAACCATCTTCCTAGAAATTAAACTGACTCCTAGAAGTGAATTAACCCATTTCACACAGTACAGTGTTCGGTACTGAAGATGTTTCTTTTCTAAAGAAACTACTTTAGAGATGAGGTATATACTAAGTCGTGCATCTTTTTAGGTTACATTAACAAGGAAAGTTTGACCTGGCTACATTCAACCTTCTTTGTATTAAAGCAACTGAATTCTAGAACTAAATTAGCTTTGTTCACACAGTACAATGTTCGGCAATGAAGATGTTTGTTTTCTCAACAAATTTCTTTACCAATGAGGCAAACCTACTAACTTGGACATCTTTTCAGACCACATTAACAAGGAAAGTTTGAACTTGCTAAACTCAACCATCTTCGTAGAAAGTAAACTGATTCCTAAAACTGAATTAGCTCATTTCACAAAGTACAAAGTTTGGCAACTTAGGTTTGTTTTTCAAAAGAAACTACTTTTCAAATGAGGCGAATCTACTAACTTGGCCATCTTTTAGATTACATGAACAAGGAAAGTTTGAACTTGCTGCACTCAACCTTCTTTGTAGGAAAGCAACTGATTCCTAGAAGCAAATTAACTTATTTCACACAGTACAGTGTTCGGTACTGAAGATGTTTCTTTTCTAAAAACTACTTTAGAAATGAGGCGAATCCACTACCTTGTACATCTTGTTAGATTACATAAACTAGGAAAGTTTGAACTTGCTGCACTCAACCTTCTTCGTAGGAAAGCAGGTGATTCCTAGAATCCAACTAGCTCATTTCACATAGTACAGTGTTCGGTAATGAAGATGTTTGTTTTCTAAACAAACTACTTTAGAAATGAGGCCAATCTACTAAGTTGTGCATCTTTTCAGATTACATTAACAAGGAAAGTTTGAACTTGCTGCACTCAACCTTCTTTGTAGGAAAGCACCTGATTCCTAGAACCGAATGAGCTTATTTCACACAGTACAATGTTCGGCAATGAAGATGTTTGTTTTCTCAACAAACTACTTTACAAATGAGGCGAATCTACTAACTTGGCCATCTTTTAAGTTTACATTAACAAGGAAAGTTTGAACTTGCTGCTCTCAACCTTCTTTGTAGGAAAGCAACTGATTCCTAGAACCGAATGAGCTCATTTAACTCAGTACAATGTTCGGCAATGAAGATGTTTGTTTGTCAACAAACTACTTTACAAATGAGTCGAATCTGCTAACTTGGCCATCTTTTTAGTTTACATTAACAAGGAAAGTTTGAACTTGCTGCACTCAACCTTCTTTGTAGGAAAGCAACTGATTCCTCGAACCAAATGAGCTTATTACACACAGTACAATGTTCGGGATTGAAGATGTTTGTTTTCTCAACAAACTACTTTACAAATGAGGCGAATCTTCTAACTTGGCCATCTTCTTGAGATTACATTAACAAGGAAAGTTTGAACTTGCTGCACTCAACCTTCTTTCGTAGAAATTAAACTGATTCCTAGAAGCGAATTAACTTATTTCATACAGTACAGTGTTCTGTACTGAAGATGTTTTTTTCTAAAGAAAGTACTTTAGAAATGAGGCGAATCCACTAACTTGTACATCTTGTTTGATTACACAAAGTAGGAAAGTTTGAACTTTCTGCACTCAACCTTCTTCGTAGGAAAGCAAGTGATTCCTAGAATCGAACTAGCTCATTTTACATAGTACAGTGTTCGGTAATGAAGATGTTTGTTTTCTAAACAAACTACTTTAGAAATGAGGCCAATCTACTAAGTTGTGCATCTTTTCATCTTACATTAACAAGGAAAGTTTGAACTTGCAGCACTCAATCTTCTTTGTAGGAAAGCAACTGATTCCTAGAACCGAATGAGCTTATTTCACACAGTACAATGTTCGGCAATGAAGATGTTTGTTTTCTCAACAAAGTACTTTACAAATGAGGCGAATCTTCTAACTTGGCCATCTATATAGATTACATTAACAAGGAAAGTTTGAACTTGCTGCTCTCAACCTTCTTCGTAGAAATTGAACTGATTCCTAGAAGCGAATTAACTTATTTCCCACAGTAGAGTGCTCTGTACTGAAGATGTTTCTTTTCTAAAGAAACTACTTTAGAAATGAGGCCAATCTACTACGTTGTGCATCTTTTCAGATTACATTAAGAAGGAAAGTTTGAACTTGCTGCACTCAACCTTCTTTGTAGGAAAGCACCTGATTCCTAGAACCGAATGAGCTTATTTCACACAGTACAATGTTCGGCAATGAAGATGTTTGTTTTCTCAACAAACTACTTTACAAATGAGGCTAATCTACTAACTTGGCCATCTTTTTAGATTACATTAACAAGGAAAGTTTGAACTTGCTGCTCTCAACCTTCTTTGTAGGAAAGCAACTGATTCCTAGAACCGAATGAGCTTATTTCACACAGTACAATGTTCGGCAATGAAGATGTTTGTTTTCTCAAAAAAGTACTATACAAATGAGGCGAATCTTCTAACTTGGCCATCTTTTTAGATTACATTAACAATGAAAGTTTGAACTTGCTGCACTCAACCTTCTTCTTAGAAATTAAACTGATTCCTAGAAGCGAATTAACTTATTTCACACAGTACAGTGTTCGGTACTGAAGATATTTCTTTTCTAAAGAAACTACTTTAGAAATGAGGCGAATCCACTAACTTGTAGATCTTGTTAGATTAAACAAAGTGGGAAAGTTTGAACTTGCTGCACTCAACCTTCTTCGTAGGAAAGCAAGTGATTCCCAGAATCGAACTAGCTCATTTCACATAGTACAGTGTTCGGTAATGAAGATGTTTGTTTTCTAAACAAACTACTTTAGAAATGAGGCCAATCTACTATGTTGTGCATCTTGTCATATTACATTAACAAGGAAAGTTTGAACTTGCTGCACTCAACCTTCTTCGTAGAAATTAAACTGATTCCTAGAAGCGAATTAACGGATTTCACACAGTACAGTGTTCGGTACTGAAGATGTTTCTTTTCTAAAGAAACTACTTTAGAAATGAGGCGAATCCACTAACTTGTACATCTTGTTAGATTACACAAAGTAGGAAAGTTTGAACTTGCTGCACTCAACCTTCTTCGTAGGAAAGCAAGTGATTCCTAGAATCGAACTAGCTCATTTCACATAGTACAGTGTTCGGTAATGAAGATGTTTGTTTTCTAAACAAACTACTTTAGAAATGAGGCCAATCTACTACGTTGTGCATCTTTTCATGTTACATTAACAAGGAAAGTTTGAACTTGCAGCACTCAACCTTCTTTGTAGGAAAGCAACTGATTCCTAGAACCGAATGAGCTTATTTCACACAGTACAATGTTCGGCAATGAAGATGTTTGTTTTCTCAACAAAGTACTTTACAAATGAGGCGAATCTTCTAACTTGGCCATCTATATAGATTACATTAACAAGGAAAGTTTGAACTTGCTGCTCTCAACCTTCTTCGTAGAAATTGAACTGATTCCTAGAAGCGAATTAACTTATTTCACACAGTACAGTGCTCTGTACTGAAGATGTTTCTTTTCTAAAGAAACTACTTTAGAAATGAGGCCAATCTACTACGTTGTGCATCTTTTCAGATTACATTAAGAAGGAAAGTTTGAACTTGCTGCACTCAACCTTCTTTGTAGGAAAGCACCTGATTCCTAGAACCGAATGAGCTTATTTCACACAGTACAATGTTCAGCAATGAAGATGTTTGTTTTCTCAACAAACTACTTTACAAATGAGGCTAATCTACTAACTTGGCCATCTTTTTAGATTACATTAACAAGGAAAGTTTGAACTTGCTGCTCTCAACCTTCTTTGTAGGAAAGCAACTGATTACTAGAACCGAATGAGCTTATTTCACACAGTACAATGTTCGGCAATGAAGATGTTTGTTTTCTCAACAAAGTACATTACAAATGAGGCGAATCTTCTAACTTGGCCATCTTTTTAGATTACATTAACAAGGAAACTTTGAACTTGCTGCACTCAACCTTCTTCTTAGAAATTAAACTGATTCCTAGAAGCGAATTAACTTATTTCACACAGTACAGTGTTCGGTACTGAAGATGTTTCTTTTCTAAAGAAACTACTTTAGAAATGAGGCGAATCCACGAACTTGTAGATCTTGTTAGATTACACAAAGTAGGAAAGTTTGAACTTGCTGCACTCAACCTTCTTCGTAGGAAATCAAGTGATTCCTAGAATCAAACTAGCTCATTTCACATAGTACAGTGTTCGGTAATGAAGATGTTTGTTTTCTAAACAAACTACTTTAGAAATGAGGCCAATCTACTATGTTGTGCATCTTGTCATATTACATTAACAAGGAAAGTTTGAACTTGCTGCACTCAACCTTCTTTGTAGGAAAGCAACTGATTCCTAGAACCGAATGAGCTTATTTCACACAGTACAATGTTCGGCAATGAAGATGTTTGTTTTCTCAACAAAGTACTTTACAAATGAGTCGAATCTTCTAACTTGGCCATCTTTTTAGATAACATTAACAAGGAAAGTTTGAACTTGCTGCTCTCAACCTTCTTTGTAGGAAAGCATCTGATTCCTAGAACCGAATGAGCTTATTTCACACAGTACAATGTTCGGCAATGAAGATGTTTGTTTTCTCAACAAAGTACTATACAAATGAGGCAAATCTTCTAAGTTGGCCATCTTTTTACATTACATTAACAAGGAAAGTTTGAACTTGCTGCACTCACCCTTCTTCGTAGAAATTAAACTGATTCCTAGAAGCGAATTAACTTATTTCACACAGTACAGTGTTCGGTACTGAAGATGTTTCTTTTCTAAAGAAACTACTTTAGAAATGAGGCCTATCTACTACGTTGTGCATCTTTTCAGATTACATTAACAAGGAAAGTTTGAAATTGCTGCACTCAACCTTCTTTGTAGGAAAGCAACTGATTCCTAGAACCTAATGAGCTTATTTCACACAGTACAATGTTCGGCAATGAAGATGTTTGTTTTGTCAAAAAACTACTTTACCAATGAGGCAAACCTCCTAACTTGGACATCTTTTCAGACCAAATTAACAAGGAAAGTTTGAACTTGCTAAACTCAACCATCTTTGTAGAAAGTAAACTGATTCCTAGAACTGAATTAGCTCATTTCACAAAGTACAAAGTTTGGCATTTTAGGTTTGTTTTCTAAAGAAACTACTTTACAAATGAGGCGAATCTCCTAACTTGGCCATGTTTTTAGATTACATTAACAAGGAAAGTTTGAACTTGCTGCTCTCAACCTTCTTTGTAGGAAAGCAACTGATTCCTAGAACTGAATGAGCTTATTTCACCCAGTACAATGTTCGGCAATGAAGATGTTTGTTTTCTCAACAAGCTACTTTACAAATGAGTCGAATCTACTAACTTGGCCATCTTTTTAGATTACATTAACATGGAAAGTTTGAACTTGCTGCACTCAACCTTCTTTGTAGAAATTAAACTGATTCCTAGAACCGAATTAAATTATTTCACACAGTATAGTTTTCGGTACTGAAGATGTTTCTTTTCTAAAGAAACTACTTTAGAAATGAGGCCAATCTACTACGTGGTGCATCTTTTCAGATTACATTAACAAGGAAAGTTTGAACTTGCTGCACTCAACCTTCTTTGTAGGAAAGCAACTGATTGCTAGAACCGAATGAGCTTATTTCACACAGTACAATGTTCGGCAATGAAGATGTTTGTTTTCTCAACAAACTACTTTACAAATGAGTCGAATCTACTAACTTGGCCATCTGTTTAGATTATATTAACAAGGAAAGTTTGAACTTGCAGCACTCAACCTTATTTGTAGGAAAGCACCTGATTCCTAGATCCGAATTAACTTATTTCACACAGGAGAGTGTTCGGTACTGAAGATGTTTGTTTTCTAAAGAAACTAATTTAGGAATGATGCGAATCCACTAACTTGTACATCTTGTTAGATTCCACAAACTAGGAAAGTTAGAACTTCCTGCACTCAACCATCTTCCTAGAAATTAAACTGACTCCTAGAAGTGAATTAACCCATTTCACACAGTACAGTGTTCGGTACTGAAGATGTTTCTTTTCTAAAGAAACTACTTTAGAGATGAGGTATATACTAAGTCGTGCATCTTTTTAGGTTACATTAACAAGGAAAGTTTGAACTGGCTACATTCAACCTTCTTTGTATTAAAGCAACTGAATTCTAGAACTAAATTAGCTTTGTTCACACAGTACAATGTTCAGCAATGAAGATGTTTGTTTTCTCAACAAATTTCTTTACCAATGAGGCAAACCTACTAACTTGGACATCTTTTCAGACCACATTAACAAGGAAAGTTTGAACTTGCTAAACTCAACCATCTTCGTAGAAAGTAAACTGATTCCTAAAACTGAATTAGCTCATTTCACAAAGTACAAAGTTTGGCAACTTAGGTTTGTTTTCTAAAGAAACTACTTTTCAAATGAGGCGAATCTACTAACTTGGCCATGTTTTTAGATTACATGAACAAGGAAAGTTTGAACTTGCTGCACTCAACCTTCTTTGTAGGAAAGCAACTGATTCCTAGAAGCAAATTAACTTATTTCACACAGTACAGTGTTCGGTACTGAAGATGTTTCTTTTCTAAAAAACTACTTTAGAAATGAGGCGAATCCACTACCTTGTACATCTTGTTAGATTACATAAACTAGGAAAGTTTGAACTTGCTGCACTCAACATTCTTCGTAGGAAAGCAAGTGATTCCTAGAATCGAACTAGCTCATTTCACACAGTACAGTGTTGGGTAATGAAGATGTTTGTTTTCTAAACAAACTACTTTAGAAATGAGGCCAATCTACGAAGGTGTACATCTTTTCAGATTACATTAACAAGGAAAGTTTGAACTTGCTGCACTCAACCTTCTTCGTAGAAATTAAACTGATTCCTAGAAGCGAATTAACTTATTTCACACAGTACAGTGTTCGGTACTGAAGATGTTTCTTTTCTAAAGAAACTACTTTAGAAATGAGGCGAATCCACTAACTTGTATATCTTGTTAGATTACACAAAGTAGGAAAGTTTGAACTTGCTGCACTCAACCTTCTTTGTAGGAAAGCAACTGATTCCTAGAACCGAATGAGCTTATTTCACACAGTACAATGTTTGGCAATGAAAATGTTTGTTTTCTCAACAAACTACTTTACAAATGAGTAGAATCTACTAACTTGGCCATCTTTTTAGATTACATTAACAAGGAAAGTTTGAACTTGCTGCACTCAACCTTCTTTGTAGGAAAGAAACTGATTCCTAGAACCGAATGAGCTTATTTCACACAGTACAATGTTCGGCAATGAAGATGTTTGTTTTCTCAACAAAGTACTTTACAAATGAGGCGAATCTTCTAACTTGGCCATTTTTTAGATTACATTAACAAGGAAAGTTTGAACTTGCTGCACTCAACCTGCTTCGTAGGAAAGCAAGTGTTGCAGGCAGCTTCAGGGTCGCTGAGATGAACTTCCAGACCAGGCACAGTTATGGAGGAAGGGATATTATTTATTGAAGCTTACAGATCCAGGGGAAGTTCCATAAAGGCAAGAGAAGCGGCCTGCTCTCCACAGGGCCAAGCAGAGAGAGAAAAAGCCAACCAGCCACCACAGCACACAGAGCAAAAAAAAACAGCCAAAAGGTCACACTGCACACTTCAGGAACTCCTGCTAGGCACATTTGCATATCTTTACAATGGAATCTCAAACCATCACCACACCTTAAGACCGGCCCCCAGTGACCTTGCCTCTAGCAAGGTAATTGCAGATGCAAACTATAACTAGTAAAACACTGAATATATTGGGGAAATATATTCAAACTACCACATTCCGCCCCTGGCCCCCAATATATTTAGCTCCTGGCCCCCAATAGATTTGTAACTATCACACATTGTAAATTGTACTCAGTCCAATTTCAAAGGTTCTCACAGTCTTGATCAACTTAAGATAGTGAGTCCTGTAAAATCAAACAAGTTAAAAACTTTCAACATGTAAAGGCACAGAGTAAACATTTTTAACTGGTATAAGGAATAGCAAGGAGAGACTAAGACAATGCAAACTCAATCATCATCAGCCGTCATCAACTTCTGCAGTTCAAGTTCAATATAACCATAGACTGACAGTCTCCAGGTTTTCCAATTCCGCCCATCCAGCTGGGCAGAGACGCCAGGGAAAACTTTCATCCCATTCCAACACTGCACTCCATGGTAGCCCTTTTGCACAGTCCTGGTATATCCAAAACATCTTCAGGTCTCCATGCAAACCATGGTCCATCTTCCAAAGGCTCTTCCAGCCTATTCCTGAGGGTCTTCATGCCCTGCCTCATGCCGCATCTCAGCAGCGGCTCCTGGAACCGTGTGCAACTCATGACCACTCCATGCATTTTTCATATTTCCAAAACTAATACCAGGTTTGCAGGACACAGCCATATTCTAAATCCAGGGACAAAATAAACCATAGCCTTGAAAAGCAGGTTCCTTCTCCAGTCAACTCTTTCCAAAGAGTTTGCATTTCTAACAGTCTTTCCTCAGGCATCCTCTCCATTGTTTTAATGTAAATCAAATCGGGCCACCTTCCTTACACCTTCCTTAAGATTGCTAATGCGTTGACAATAGCAGCTCCAGTAACCTAAAACCAGTCTCATTGCCTCTAATTTTAACTTGCTTGAGGTTTTCCAACTTAAAATCTTAAAAATCTCAGTCCGATATCTTTAGCCAAGCACATGAGTCCATTACAAATTTAACCTTCATCAAACTTTCTGTCCCTGGATAGCAGAACGTAGCCATCCATTATGCCAGTAACCCAGTTCCAACAAAGTCCTCTGCAGTCTTTCCATCCCCTTAGAAAGCTCATAAGCCAAGCCTCGAAGTTCAATACAGTCTGCACTTAGCATTCTCAAACTCTCATCAGAATAGTCCATAAAACTTGGCTTACAACTCCAGAAGGTACCTTCAGTTGCAAGAACCAAGTCCATGCCCATTCCTCCAAAACAAAGGTTCCAAAGACGAATATCCACGCGGTCAGGTTCATCTCACCCCACACTCCTCGGTACCACTTTACTGTTGCAGACAGCTTCAGGTTCGCTGAGATGAACTTCCAGACCAGGCACAGTTATGGAGGAAGGGATATTATTTATTGAAGCTTACAGATCCAGGGAAGTTCCATAAAGGCAAGAGAAGCGGCCTGCTCTCCAAAGGGCCAAGCAGAGAGAAAAAGCCAACCAGCCACCACAGCACACAGAGCAAAAAAACAGCCAAAAGGTCACACAGCACACTTCAGGAACTCCTGCTAGGCATATTTGCATATCTTTACAATGGAATCTCAAACCATCACCACACCTTAAGACCGGCCCCCAGTGACCTTGTCTCTAGCAAGGTGATTGCAGATGCAAACCATAACTAGTAAAACACTGAATATATTGGGGACATATATTCAAACTACCATTGAACTTGCTGCACTCAACCTTCTTTGTAGAAATTAAACTGATTCCTAGAAGCGAATTATTAACTTATCTCACACAGTACAGTGTTCGATACTGAAGATGTTTCTTTTCTAAAGAAACTACTTTAGAAATGAGGCGAATCCACTAAATTGTACATCTTGTTAGATTACACAAAGTAGGAAAGTTTGAACTTGCAGCACTCAACCTTCTTCGTTGGAAAGCAAGTGATTCCTAGAATCGAACTAGCTCATTTCACATAGTACAGTGTTCGGTAATGAAGATGTTTGTTTTCTAAACAAACTACTTTAGAAATGAGGCCAATCTACTACGTTGTGCATCTTTTCAGATTACATTAACAAGGAAAGATTGAACTTGCTGCACTCAACCTTCTTTGTAGGAAAGCAACTGATTCCTAGGCCCGAATGAGCTTATTTCACACAGTACAATGTTCGGCAATGAAGATGTTTGTTTTCTCAACAAAGTACTTTACAAATGAGGCGAATCTACTAACTTGGCCATCTTTTTAGATAACATTAACAAGGAAAGTTTGAACTTGCTGCACTCAACCTTCTTCGTAGAAATTAAACTGATTCCTAGAAGCGAATTAACTTATTTCACACAGTACAGTGTTCGGTACTGAAGATGTTTCTTTTCTAAAGAAACTACTTTAGAAATGAGTAGAATCCACTAACTTGTACATCTTGTTAGATTACACATAGTAGGAAAGTTTGAACTTGCTGCACTCAACCTTCTTCGTAGGAAAGCAAGTGATTCCCAGAATCGAACAAGCTCATTTCACATAGTACAGTGTTCGGTAATGAAGATGTTTGTTTTCTAAACAAACAACTTGAGAAATGAGGCCAATCTGCTATGTTGTGCTTCTTTTCAGATTACATTAACAAGGAATGTTTGAACTTGAGGCACTCAACCTTCTTTGTAGGAAAGCAACTGATTCCTAGAACTGAATGAGCTTATTTCACACAGTAGAATGTTCGGCAATGAAGATGTTTGTTTTCTCAACAAACTACTTTACAAATGAGGCGAATCTACTAACTTGGCCAGATACCATTAACAAGGACAGTTTGAACTTGCTGCTCTCAACCTTCTTTGTAGGAAAGCAACTGTTTCCTAGAACCGAATTAGCTTATTTCACACAGTACAATGTTCGGCAATTAAGATGTTTGTTTTCTCAACAAAGTACTTTACAAATGAGGCGAATCTTCTAACTTGGCCATCTTTTTAGATTACATTAACAAGGAAAGTTTGAACTTGCTGCTGACTCAACCTTATTTCTTCAGTGTTAGAAATTAAACTGATTCCACTAACTTGTACATCTTGTTAGATTACACAAAGTAGGAAATTAACTTATTTCATACAGTACAAGTGTTCGAACTAGCTCATTTCACATGTAAGATGTTTGTTTTCTAAAGAAACTACTTTAGAAATGAGGCGAATCCACTAACTTGTACATCTTGTTAGATTACACAAAGTAGGAAAGTTTGAAGTTGCTGCACTCAACCTTCTTTGTGGAAAGCATCTGATTCCTAGAACCGAATGAGCTTATTTCACACAGTACAATGTTCGGCAATGAAGATGTTTGTTTTCTCAACAAACTACTTTACAAATGAGGCGAATCTACTAACTTGGCCATCTTTTTAGATTACATTAACAAGGAAAGTTGGAACTTGCTGCTCTCAACCTTCTTTGTAGGAAAGCATCTGATTCCTAGAACGGAATGATCTTATTTCACACAGTACAATGTTCGGCAATGAAGATGTTTGTTTTCTCAACAAAGTACTAGGCAAATGAGGCGAATCTTCTAATTTTGCCATCTTTTTAGATTACATGAACAAGGAAAGTTCGAACTTGCTGCACTCAACCTTCTTCGTAGAAATTACTCTGATTTCTAGAAGTGAATTAACTTATTTCACACAGTACAGTGTTCGGTACTGAAGATGTTTCTTTTCTAAAGAAACTACTTTAGAAATGAGGCCAATCTACTACCTTGTGCATCTTTTCAGATTACATTAACAAGGAAAGTTTGAACTTGCTGCACTCAACCTTCTTTGTAGGAAAGCAACTGATTCCTAGAACCGAATGAGCTTATTTCACACAGTACAATGTTCGGCAATGAAGATGTTTGTTTTCTCAACAAACTACTTTACAAATGAGGCGAATGTTCTAACTTGGCCATCTTTTGAGATTACATTAACAAGGAATGTTTGAACTTGCTGCACTCAAACTTCTTTTTAGGAAAGCAACTGATTCCTAGAACCGAATGAGCTTATTTCACACAGTACAACGTTCGGCAATGAAGATGTTTGTTTTCTCAACAAACTACTTTACAAATGAGTCAAATCTACTAACTTGGCCATCTTTTTGGATTACATTAACAAGGAAAGTTTGAACTTGCTGCACTCAACCTTCTTTGTAGGAAAGCACCTGATTTCTAGAACCGAATTAACTTACTTCACACAGTACAGTGTTCGGCACTGAAGATGTTTGTTTTCTAAAGAAACTAATTTAGAAATGATGCGAATCTACTAACTTGTACATCTTGTTAGTTTACACAAACGAGAAAAGTTTGAACTTCCTGCACTCAACCATCTTTGTAGAAAATAAACTGACTCCTAGAAGCGAAGTAACTCATTTCACACACTACAGTGTTCGGTACTGAAGATGTTTATTTTCCAAAAAAACTACTTTAGAAATGAGGCCAATCTACTAAGTCGTGCATCTTTTTAGGTTTCATTAACAAGGAAAGTTTGAACTGGCTACATTCCACCTTCTTTGTAGGAAAGCAACTGAATTCTAGATCTAAATTAGCTTTGTTCATACAGTACAATGTTTGGCAATGAAGATGTTTGTTTTCTCAACAAACTACTTTACCAAAGAGGCAAATCTACTAACTTGGACATCATTTCAGACCACATTAACAAGGAAAGTTTGAACTTGCTAAACTCAACCATCTTCGTAGAAAGTAAACTGATTCCTAGAACTCAATTAGCTCATTTCACAAAGTACAAAGTTTGGCAATTTAGGTTTGTTTTATAAAGAAACTACTTTACAAATGAGGCAAATCTACTAACTTGGCCATCTTTTTAGATTACATTAACAAGGAAAGTTTGAACTTGCTGCACTCTACCTTCTTTGTAGGAAAGCAACTGATTCCTAGAAGTGAATTAACTTATTTCACACAGTACAGTGTTCAGTACTGAAGATGTTTCTTTTCTAAAGAAACTACTTTAGAAATGAGGCGAATCCACTAACTCGTACATCTTCTTAGATTACACAAACTAGGAAAGTTTGAACTTGCTGCACTCAACCTTCTTCGTAGGAAAGCAAGTGATTCCTAGAATCGAACTAGCTCATTTCACATAGTACAGTGTTCGGTAATGAAGATGTTTGTTTTCTAAACAAACTACTTTAGAAATGAGGCCAATCTATTAAGTTGTGCATCTTTTCAGATTACATTAACAAGGAAAGTTTGAATTTGCTGCAATCAACCTTCTTTGTAGGAAAGCAACTGATTCCTAGAACCGAATGAGCTTATTTCACACAGTACAATGTTCGGAAATGAAGATGTTTGTTTTCTCAACAAACTACTTTACAAATGAGGCGAATGTTATAACTTGGCCATCTTTTGAGATTACATTAACAAGGAATGTTTGAACTTGCTGCACTCAAACTTCTTTGTAGGAAAGCAACTGATTCCTAGAACCGAATGAGCTTATTTCACACAGTACAACGTTCAGCAATGAAGATGTTTGTTTTCTCAACAAACTACTTTACAAATGAGTCGAATCTACTAACTTGGCCATCTTTTTGGATTACATTAACAAGGAAAGTTTGAACTTGCTGCACTCTACCTTCTTTGTAGGAAAGCACCTGATTCCTAGAACCGAATTAACTTATTTCACACAGTACAGTGTACGGCACTGAAGATGTTTGTTTTCTAAAGAAATTAATTTAGAAATGATGCGAATCCACTAACTTGTACATCTTGATAGTTTACACAAACGAGGAAAGTTTGAACTTCCTGCACTCAACCATCTTTGCAGAAAATGAACTGACTCCTAGAAGCGAATTAACTCATTTCACACACTACAGTGTTCGGTACTGAAGATGTTTCTTTTCTTAAGAAACTACTTTAGAAATGAGGCCAATCTACTAAGTCGTGCATCTCTTTAGGTTTCATTAACAAGGAAAGTTTGAACTGGCTACATTCAACCTTCTTTGTAGGAAAGCAACTGAATTCTAGATCTAAATTAGCTTTGTTCACACAGTACAATGTTCGGCAATGAAGATGTTTGTTTTCTCAACAAACTACTTTACCAAAGAGGCAAATCTACTAACTTGGACATCTTTTCAGACCACATTAACAAGGAAAGTTTGAACTTGCTAAACTCAACCATCTTCAGAGAAAGTAAACTGATTCCTAGAACTCAATTAGCTCATTTCACAAAGTACAAAGTTTGGCAATTTAGGTTTGTTTTCTAAAGAAACTACTTTACAAATGAGGCGAATCTCTAACTTGGCCATCTTTTTTAGATTACATTAACAAAGAAAGTTTGAACTTGCTGCACTCTACCTTCTTTGTAGGAAAGCAACTGATTCCTAGAAGTGAATTAACTTATTTCACACAGTACAGTGTTCAGTACTGAACATGTTTCTTTTCTAAAGAAACTACTTTAGAAATGAGGCGAATCCACTAACTCGTACATCTTCTTAGATTACACAAACTAGGAAAGTTTGAACTTGCTGCACTCAACCTTCTTCGAGGGAAAGCAAGTGATTCCTAGAATCGAACTAGCTCATTTCACATAGTACAGTGTTCGGTAATGAAGATGTTTGTTTTCTAAACAAACTACTTTAGAAATGAGGCCAATCTATTAAGTTGTGCATCTTTTCAGATTACATTAACAAGGAAAGTTTGAATTTGCTGCAATCAACCTTCTTTGTAGGAAAGCAACTGATTCCTAGAACCGAATGAGCTTATTTCACACAGTACAATGTTCGGCAATGAAGATGTTTGTTTTCTCAACAAAATACTTTACAATAAGTCGAATCTACTAACTTGGCCATCTTTTTAGATTACATTAACAAGGAAAGTTTGAACTTGCTGCACTCAACCTTCTTTGTAGGAAAGCAACTGATTCCTAGAACCGAATGAGCTTATTTCACACAGTACAATGTTCGGCAATGAAGATGTTTGTTTTCCCAACAATCTAGTTTACATATGAGTCGAATCTACTAACTTGGCCACCTTTTAAATTACATTAA
>JAEOAD010001434.1:0-28862 GCA_036365145.1 Orientallactaga sibirica
TCAAATCTAAGCCTTTATTTTGTTATGTAGGACACCTGTTTATGAGTATAGGTTTTTTAAGTGTTCTACTCATGTGTTTTCTTATTGGGTAAGAATTTTTTTATTTGCTTTCAATTATTCTAATAAATAAAACTGTTCCTAATTATATAAAAAATGTATTTCATTGTATTTTATAACCCATGTAACTATATAAAATGTAATTTCATTATTTTTATAATATAAACAACTAATAAATAACAAATTATCAAGACTAATCATAGTTTTAGCCTTTCAGCCTAGCATATTTTCATTAGTTCTCCTAAAGATAAGACTTTTTGATCTATGGACCAAGTAAGAAAAGACCAAGCACATGCATCTCAATTTCATTTGCAGCAGCTGAGATGCCCATCTCTATCTGTGTTCCTCTCCTCTCTCTCTTTCTCTGTGTCTCTCCAAAAATAATTAAGATAATTTATGATATTTAAAATATTACATCCCATACTGTCTTATACTTCCTACCATACCTAAACCAAATTTTATATTTCCACAAATTCCAATTAATTTCCCATCCTAGTTAACAATTCCTTCCTCACTTATCATGTATATTACATTATTTTCAACCTTAAATATAATGTTCATATCATTTATAAATGTCATGTCACATGTAAGAAAACTCATACATGGATAATAACCAGATCTAGATGGCTAACAGATTTGTGATATGATCTACAAGTTTCTTTCCTAATGGCTCTGATAACTATCACTCTCCTGAAGAGCTGCCCTTTCCTATTCATAAGATTGACATGGTACAATAGCCTACTACAACAAAATACAAAATGAAGTTTGGCAAATGAGGAAACTAAGATCAAAAACTCCCACAAAGCACACCTGTTTGATTAAGACTGCAATGATGGATTACAATGATTGTGGAGAGGTAAATGTTACCAATCCAGAGCCAATAATATTTTGGACTTTATTAGCCTTTTTCATGGCCAATAATATTATTTCTGTACATGTGACCTGACATCTCTCTGTGACCAACCAAATATTTATTGCTATAAGTTAAGAAATGTCATAGCTCTACACTGTTCAAATTAAACCTATCCTATCTTATATGTACTTTATTCCACTTATTATAATGTTCACCCTCTCTTTTGGTCCTTGCATAGTCAGATGACTCACTAATTTGCTCCAAGTTAGAAACTTTGCCTTCATGTCACAGCCAGTCACTGAATTCTTCATGACCACTGAATATCAGCCCCTAAACATCCAACTTCCACAGGACTGCATGGGACACCTCAAGAGATCTACTGCCCCATTCAGCTTGAAGTAGATGGAGATGAGTTGTTGCTTCCTCATTCTGGCCCATGCAGTCCTCCCCTAGATGCCCCACACATCCCCAATCTTCCCAATTTTTATGTTTCCAGAGTCCATACTAAAGGGTTAATAGCCTTCCCTAAAAAAACTAGAGTGAACTAAAGAGTTAATAACTCTCCCTAAAACTAGCAGGCAATAAAGAAGTCACAGAGACATGCAGTCTCCACAGGCTACTCCCTGGATTGATAAACATCTGTTAGCTCAGAAAACCTTGAGGAACAGAAAGATCAATGAGGATATCCTCCTCAGAAAACCTTGAGGAACAGAAACCATCTTGGGATATCCTCCCAAGATAAAAGCTTATTCTGTGCAAGGACACAAATAACTACAGTTCCTTGTCTACTTTCCTTGGACCTGCAGCTGCTACAGTCTGTTTTTCTTAGGATTCTTCTAAGCTTGCACCCCAGCCTGGCCCAGTGCCTCAGCTTTTATCCCACATGAAGGCTGCTGCCCCTCACTGTTTTCTCTCAATAAACAGTCTATCTGTAGAGATCAAGCCCAGTGTTCTCTTTTGTTTTTCTTTTACACTTTCTTTTTTGTTTAATTTGAGAGAGAGTGAGACAATGGGCATGACAGCGGCCTCAGCCACGGTGAATGAACTCCAGACGCATTCACCCCCTTGTGGGCAAGTGCAGCATTGCACCCTTTCATCACTTTTTGCGTCTGGCTAAATGTGGGACCTGGAGAATCAAATGGACATTCTTAGGCTTCACAGGTGGGCGTCTTACCTGCTAACCCATCTCTCCAGCCCCTTTTACACTTTCTTTAAAATGATGATCATTGTTTTAAAGATGATGCTATGGGAGACATAATCATCAATGTGTTACAAATGAGGCTTGGGGAAAAATTATCTTCATTGTGTTACAATTGAGGCACTAGGAACATGATCACCACTATATTACAAATTGGGCATGAGGTGACATAATCATCACTGCTTCTGATGAGGCCTGGAAAACATGGTCAATGAAGCCTTGGGAGACATGATTATCATTGTTTTACAGATGAGGCTGGAGAGACATGATCATTTTTAAAGATGAGGCCTGGTGAGATATGATCATTAAAGTGTAACTGATGAGGTCTGTAAAGACATGATTATCATTGTGCTGCAGATGTGCCTAGGAGACATGATCATAAGCTTTGTGTTACAGATGAGGCCTTGGCATTCAAGATAATCACTGTGTTATAGGTGAGGCCTGGGGTTACATAATCATGATAGTGTTACACATAAGGCCTGGGGAGATGTGATCCTTGTTTTCCAGATGAGGACTTTGGAGACATGATCATTAAAGCAGATTGATCATCACTGTACTTCTGATGAGGTGACAGATCATCATTGTTACACATGAAGCCTGTCATAATGTTACAGATGAGACCTGAGTAGACATGATTATCATTGTGGTACCAGTGAGGGCCTGGGGAGACATGATCATCATTTGATGTGGATGAGGCCAGGAGGACCTGATCAGTATGTTACAGATGAGGCCTTGTGAGACATGATAATCAATGTATTATAGATGAGTTATGGGAGACATGATCATCATTGTGTTGCAGATGAGGCCTTGGCAGACATGATCATCACTGTGGTCTTGGGATGGGGCCTTGGGAGAGACATGATCATGATTGTGTTACAGAGAAGGCCTGGGGAGACATGATCATCCTGTGTTCCAGATGACACCTTGGGAGACATGATCATCACTGTGTTACACATGAGGCCTTTGGAGACATGATCATCACTGTACATATGAGGATGGAGACATGATCATCATTGTGCTACACATGAACCTGGGTTGACATCATCATCATTGTGTTACAGATGAGACCTGAGGAGATATGATTATCATTGTGGTACCACTGAGGCCTGGGGAGACATGATCATCATTTTGGTGTGGATGAGGCCAAGGAGGACCTGATAAATATTGTATTACAGATGAGGCCTTGTGAGACATGATAATCAATGTGTTATAGATGAGTCCTGGGTAGACATGATCCTCATTGTGGTGCAGAGGATCCCTGGGGAGACATGACCATCATTGTATTACCAATGAGGTCTTGGGACACATGATCATCATTGTGTTACAGAGGATCCATGGGGAGACATGACCATCATTGTGTTACAGATGGGGCCACTGGAGACTATGATCATCATTGTCCTGAACATGAGGTTTTTGGAGACATGATCATCACTGTGTGTTACATATGAGGCTTTTGGAGACATGATCATCATTGTGTCATCAGATGTGGCCTGGGCAGTCATGATCATCTGTGTTTTACAGTTGAGACCTTGGAAGACATAATCATCACTGTGTTGCAGATGAGGCCTGGGGGACTTGAATCATTGTTATTGGCATGATTATTGTGTTAAAGATGAGGCCTGGGGAGACATGATCATCAATGTGTTATAGATGAGGCATGGGGAGACATCACCATTGTGTTATGGATGAGGCCTCAGGAGGCATGATCATCATTGTGCTACACATGAGTTCTGAGCAGACATGATTATCATTGTTACAGATGAGACCTGGTGAGACATGATCATCAATGTGTTAGAGATGAGGCCAGTGGAGACATGATCTCATTGTATTGAAGATGAGGCCTGGAGTGACATCATCATCATTGTGTTACAAATGAGACATGTGGACATATGATCATCATTGTGTTTACCAATGAGGCCTTGGTAGACATGATCATCATTGTTTTATAGATGCAGACTAGGGAGACATTATCATCATTATATTAAAGATCAACCCACAGGAGACATGATCCTCATTGCATTGCAGATGATTCCTGGGGATACATGATAATCATTGTGTTACAGATGGGGCTTTGGGAGTCATGATCATTGTGTTATAAATGAGGCCTGGGGAGACATGATCATCTTTGTGGTACAGATGAGGTTTGGGAGTCAGATCATCATCATTGTGTTAGGGATAAGGCCTGGGTAGACATAATCATCATAGTGTTACAGATGAGGCTTCAGGAGACATGATCATCATTGTTGTGTACAGATGAGGCATTGGGAACATGATCATCATTTTTGTACAGTTGAGGCTTGCAGGACATAATCATCAATGTGTTACAGATGAGGTTTGGGTAGATATGATCTTCATTATGTTGCAGTTGAGGTCTGGGGACATATCATCATTGTTTACAGATTAGGCATGGGGAGACAGATCATCCTTGTGATTCTGCTGAGGCCTGGGAAGACATAATCATCTTTGTTTTACAGATAAGACCTTTGGAAATATGGTCATCATTGTTTTACCATGAGGCCTGGGAAGACATGATTGTCATTGCAGATGTTGACAATGGAGACATGATCATCATTGTATTAAAGATCAAACCTGGCAAACATGATCATCATTGTGTTACAGATGAGGCCTGGGAAGACACATAATCTTGAGTTATGCTACAGATGAGGCCTGTGGAGCAACTTGATCATCATTATGTTACAGATGAGGTCTCAGGAGACATGATCATCATTGTGTTACAAAGGATGCCTGGGGAGACATTAATGATCATAGTGTTAAGATGAGACCTGGGAAACATGAACATCATTGTGTTACAGATGAGACTTTGGAGACATGATCATCATTATGTTGAAGTTTTGGCCTGTGAGACACATCATCATTGTTTCAGATGAGGCATGGGAAGATACAATTATCATTGTGTCACAGGTGAGGCCTGTGGAGACATGATCATCCTTTTGCTGCAGAGGAGGACTGGGGAGACATGATCATTGTTACTGATGGGACCTTGTGAGACATGATCATCAATGTGTTACAGATGAGGCCTGAGGCGACATGTTCATAATTATGTTAAGATGAGACCTGGGAGATATGATCATCATTGTGTTATAGATGAGGCCTGGGAGGCATGATCATCATTGTGTTACAGATGAGGCTGGAGGAGATGTGACAATCACTGTGTTACATATGAGGCCTTGGGAGACATGATCATTATTGTGTTACAGATGAGACCTGAGGAGACATGATCATCATTGTTTTACAGTTGAGACTTGGGGAGACTTGATCATCATTGTGTTCCTTATGAGTCCTTGGTAGACATGATCATCATTGTGACAGATTTTGCCCTGGAGAGACATGATCATCATTGTTGCAGATGAGGACTGGGGAGTGATGATCATCACTGTGTTACAGATGAGATGGGGGAGACATTATCATCATTGTTTTATAGATGAGGCCTGTGGAGATATATCATCATTTTGCTTATAGATGAGGCCTGGGAGAGACATGATCATTATTGTTACAGATGAGGCCTGTGAGACATGATCATCCATTGTGTTAAAGATGAGGCCTTAGGAGACAGGATCATCATTGTGTTGAAGATTTTGCCTGGAGACATGATCATCGTTGTCACAGATGATGCCTGGTGAGAGATGATCATCAATGTGACACAGAGAAGAGGCCTGTGGAGACATGATCATTATTGTGTTACAGATGAGACCTGGGAGACACCATTATCATTGTGGTACAGATGAGGCCTGTGGAGACACAATCATCATTGTGGTACAAATGAGGACTGGGGAGACATGATCATTGTGTTACAGATGAGACCTGGGGAGACACAATCAGCATTATGTTACAAATGAGGCCTGGGAGACATAATCATCATTTTGTTGCAGATGAGGCCTGGGGAGATATGACCATCATTGTTACAGATGAGGCTTTGAGAGACATGATCATCATTGTTGCAGATGAGGCCTGGTGAGAGATGATCATTGTTATAGATGAGGCCTTTGGAGACATTATTATCATTGTGTCCCAGATGAGACCTGGAGAGACATAATCATCATTGTCTTACAAATGAGGCCTGGGAAGACATAATCAACAATGTGTTACAGATGAGGCCTGTGGAGGCATGATCACCAGACCTGGGGAGACATGATCATCATTGTACTACAGATGAGGCCTCCTGAGACATGAATATCAGTGTGTTATAGATGAGGCCTGTGGGACACAGTCACATCATTTTGTTACAGATGAGGCCTGGGGAGACATGATCATCATTGTTAACAGATGAGGCCTGGGGAGACATGATCATTGTTGTTACAGATGAGGCCTGGATTGATATGAGCATCATTGTGTTACAGATGAGGCCTGGGAGACATGATCATTATTGTGTTGCAGATGAGGCCTGGGTAGAATGATCATCATTGTGTGTTACATATGAGTCCTGATAGAGCAAGGGAGACATGATCACCATTATTTGTAGGATTTGTCCTGTGGATACATAATCATCATTGTGCTACAGATGGCTAATGGGACACATGATCATCACAGCACAGATGAGGCCTGGTGAGAAATGATTCTTTATAGAGGAGGACTTTGGGGCCTTGATCATCATTGTATTCCAAATGAGCTCATAAGGGAATGCAAAATCATCAATGTCTTACAGATGAGATGGCAGATAATATGATCATTGTTGAATAGCACAGATCAGGCCTGCAGTGTTGATCAAACTTTGTTACAGATGAGGCCTGGGGAGACTGGAAATTATCATTGCAGTTAAACATGATGCCTGGGAAGACTTGATCATCATTGACCAACAGATTTGACCTTGCAGAAAATCATCATTTACAGATGAGACTTCCCTATAATCACCAAGAACAGATGAGGCCTGGGGAGAATTTATTTATTTTTATTTTGGTTTTTTATTTTAATTTATTTACTTTTTTGGAGAGAGACAGAGAGGGGGAGAGGAAGACAGAGATGGGCGTGCCAGCAGTGTCTCAGCTGCAGAGAACAAAATCCAGATGCGTGCACCCCCTTGTGGTCAAGTGCGGCATTCCACCCTTGTGTCACTTTGCATCTGGCTAAACGTGGGACTTGGAGATTGGAACCGCTGGAGACTGGAACCAGCATTCTTAGGCTTAGGAGGCAGGTGCGCAGGTGCCTCCTAAGCCATCGCTGGGCCCATTTTTGGTTTGCCCAGGAGCCGGCTTTCATTATCCCAGGCAGATCTTGGGCTTCACTAGTCTCAGGGTTGCCTGAAAGGCACTCGGGGACCATGTCCTGACATTTGATGCACAGTGCAAGTTGGGATCCAGCCAGAGCACGGGAGGCCTGCCCTGCTCCTGTGTTTTTCAGCTGGGTCTGCAGATGAAGCCTGAGGATACATTATTATTAGTGTGCTAAAGATGAGGCCACAAGCTGGGATGACTTGATCATGATGGTGTTACAAAATGTGGGTGCCTGTGTGGAGAATTGATCATCATTATTCTGGGCAGAATAGGCATGAGAAGAAATAATTATTGTGGTGTTACAGATGAGACCGGGGAAGCTGAGATCATCACTGTGTTACAGTTGAGGCCTGGGAACACAAGATGATCATGCTGGCTGGGGCAGAAGCAGAAGCAGAGGCAGAGATGATGTGGTGGATGCTGGCTGGCATTTTCACTTTTGGGGCTTCCTGGTCCAGGTGGCGTGCTCATCGGTTCTGAAACCAGATCTGTATCCAGTCCTCAGGGGAGCCCTGATTTAAGGCCAGTTCTTTCCTGGCAGCAATGCCAGGGAACCGATTCCTCTGAAAGGCTTCCATCAGAATCCTAGTTTGAGCCACAGCTATGCGGGTGCACTGCCCCCTTCTCCAACTGTGTCCTGGTGGCCCAGGCCCAGGCACCCCTGGGAAAGGCCAGGCTCTTCTGGGCACAGAGGCCATCACGAAAGTGTAGTAGGCTCTGCCTCTTCTGTCGACTTCTGTGGTTCTGAAACCAGGTGTTTATCAGAGGCTCTGGGACTCCAAGTTCTCTGGCCAGCTGTTCCCTCTCGGTGATCCCTGGGTAAGGATTCAGAAGGAAAGCTGCTAGGAGTGTGTCCTTCTGTCTGTGCTGCTGCCAACCACCCCCCTCCTGCGTCTGGATTCCCTGGAAGTGCTGCAGCCATCCATGGTGCAAAACCAAGCCCTGATGGCAATGCCCACAGTGGAGGGCCACAAGGGGCCTGAGCAGAACCAAGCACCAGGTACAAGGGGAGCTCCTCAGCTGCTGTGTCAAGCCACTTCTGAAACCCACAGTCTGCACCCAGCCCTTGGCCACAGGGGATGTTAGATGCACACGCCGGGCTCCTCCCCAGCACAGGACAAGCCCTAACAGGTAGGAGCCACTTCATTCCAACCAGAGTTCCTGGCTCAAGGTAGCTCCCTGCCATTTCGCCCCTGCTCACTCCACCCCTGGCCCTGGCCCGCCTGAGCACTCCTCTCCTCAGCTCAGCGAGACTCCTCAGGTCTAAGGACCCTCTCTCAAAAAATGCCCTTTCTTCTCCACAAAGGGTCCCACGTCGCACGCCTCCACAGGGCATTGCTCCTCTCCACCTCGCTTCCTCAGCCCTCCCTCAAGACGTGCGAGGTTCTACGACAGAATCTCTGGTTTCCCACAACAGCTACGTGAGCTGTGTGTGCAGCAAATGTCTCCACTTGAAGAGCAACCCTCCGTGACTAGGTCACCAATGCCCACAAGAGGGCCCTGGAGCCCACTTCTTCCCCGACCTTGACCGCCACCATGAATAGAGGGGCGGGAAGTCTGTGGTCCCTGGAGGAAGAGTGAGAGAGTTCAGAGGATGTAGTCAGGTCTGCTGGAGCGCCCTCCTGCTCCCACCCATGAGGTGTGATGCACAGAGCCAAAGGGAGAAAGAGAGAGCTCCACAAGCCCCCAGGCCCCAAGGAGACACAAACACTCGCACACGCACGCATTCACACACCCGTGTGAACGCGCTCCCGCGCTCACATAACTGCTGACCTGGCTCTTTTCACGCAGGGAAGGGAGAGCATTCCAGGTATATCTCCACCTCCAGGAAGGTGAAAATGTGGCAGGCGTGTGCTGGAGGTGTGGAAGCCTTGGAGGGCCCATGTGCAGGACCCACGGGACGAGAATGGGTGAGCCTGGAGCAAGGTCCATCCGCGTAGTTCCCCTGTTCATTCCCAGAACAGGAATCACAGTTGCATCCAGAAGGCTTCCTTCAGAATTCCTTGAAATCAGGCAGCCAGGGAAGTGCAGGCACCAGAGGATGCCCGGAGGCACCTTTCAGGAGGGTGATCCTCCTGTAAAGGAGAGGCCCTGGCAAACAGCAGTCTCAGGCTCCAGACCCAGGCTCTTGCCCTGCCCCCAGGCAAGGCCCCGCAGCAATTAGGTTGTCCTTTGGTGTCCCTACCTTGGCACCCCGCAACCGCTCTGGCCAGGTCCCCAGCCCCCAACATCCCAAGGTCAAGCCTTTCCTTTTGGAGGAAAGCAGCCCGCCGATCGTCTCAGCGCCATATTGAGGAAGCCTCGCACAGGGCCTTTTCAGACCACCTCCATGAGGGCCCCTCCTCCTGAAGCTCCTCCGATCCCAGGTGAAGCTGCATCTTGGAGACTTAGGGGTGCAATTCATAAGGGCCTTGCTAAGTGCTCACTCCAGCAAAAGCAGACCCTTGGCGGCTGTGTCTTCTGCCAGCCATCCAACACCCTCCGCGTCCACCTATGCTGTTCACGGCCCCAAGACCGCACACCAGGCCCTGAATTGAGAGTACCCTCATTGGCAGGCACTCTCTGTTTCTATGGCTGGTTGCCGAATGGTCTGAGTTCAGGCCACCCCCACGGTGAGCGGAGTGGATGCTATTAAAATCAGGTTCGCATGGCTGGCAGAAATCACCCAACTAAAAGCAGCTTGTGGGGGAAAAAGAGGTTTATTTTGGCTTACAGGCTCAAGGGTGAAGCTCCATGATGGCAGGCAAAACGATGGCATGAGCAGAGGGTGGACGTCACCCTCTGCTCAACATAAGGTGGACAACAGCAACCAGAGAGTGTGCCAAACACTGGAGAGGGCAAGCTGGCTATAATGCCCATTAGCCCACCCCCAACAATACACAGCCTCCAGGAGGCTTTAATTTCCAAATGCCATCAGATGGCAAGACTAGCATTCAGAACACTTAAGTTTATGGGGGGACACCACAATCGAACCACCACAAATGCTTTCCACAAAACGGAGTGTAATGTTCACGCTTGATTGTCCCCCTGGGTGCCACTGGCTCGCACCTCCTTCCTTGTCGTGGTCCTGGAGGACCCAACTGGCTCCCTCCTCAAAGCTCTTGCTGGGTGGTGATGGTGAGTGCAGGAAGCTAGTCAAATTGCGAGAGTAGGGGCTGGAGGGAGCTGGGCTGCAGGCTGGCTGAGTGTCAGGTCCCCAGGGGAGCTGCAGAGCATGTCCATCAGGGCCTCAAATTCCTCCTCATCCAGGGGCAGCTGGGGCGTTGGGGGGGGCCTCCACCTGCTCTTCAGTGGGACCCAGGCCCTCTACTGCCTGTCGCTGAAAGTCAGCCCCAGAAAGGAAAGGGTCGAGGAGGCAGAAGTCAATGGGGAGGGCCTTGGCTTGCTTTGGAGGCTCCGCAGCACGGGCAGTCGCAGGTGCCTCCCATGCCGCTGGGGGCAGGTGGCGTGACCAGGAGCCTGGCTGTGATTTCCCAGACCAGATCTTGGGCTCTTCTCCCTTGGGCTCTGGCACAAAGGCACCCGGGGGACCATGTCTTAACACTTGATGCACAAGGGCAAGTTGTGCTCCAGCCAGAGCCCGGGAGGCCTGCCCTTGCTCCTGTGTTTTCTTAGCTGGGGTCTGCAGAGGTAGAGAGACACTGACGGGCACAGCCGCCAGGCTGCCTTGCTCACCGCCCGCCGCAAACTGGGATCTTCCTAGACATGAGCTCCAAAGTGGTGCGTGTGGTGGAGGTCCCCACTCCTTGCATGGAGTTGGGAGCGCTGGCCCTGAGGAAGATCAGACGGGCAGCAGCTGAAGTGGGAAGCTGAGCAGGAACCAGAGCTGGAGTCAAAGCCTGAGGCGACTCTGCTGGCTGGAGTAGGGGCAGAGGCAGAGGCAGAGGCAGAGGCAGAGACGCTGCGAGTGCAGCTGGCAGCGTCACTTTCAGGGCTTCGTGGTCCGGGAGGCGTGCTTGGCGGTTCTGAAACCAGATCTGTATCCGGTCCTCAGGGAGCCCTGTCTTTCAGGCCAGTTCTTCCCTGGCAGCAATGCCAGGGAACCGATTCCTCTGAAAGGCTTCCATCATAATCCTATTTGAGCCAGAGCTATGCGGGTGCGCTGCCTTCTCATTTCTCCATGGGTGCCTCCTGGTGTCCCTGGCCCAGGCACCCCCTGGGGCAGGCCAGGCTCTTGGGCACAATGGCCTCCGCGAAAGTGTAGGCTCTGCCTCTTCTGTCGACTTCTTTGGTTCTGAAACCAGGTGTGTATGCGAGGCTCTGGGACTCCAAGTTCTCTGGCCAGGCTTTCCCTCTCGGTGATCCCTGGGTAAGGATTCTGGCGGAAAGCTGCTAGGAGTGCGTCCTTCTGTGCGTGCTGCCAAATCACCCTCCTCCAATACACAGCCTCCAGGAGGCTTTAATTTCCAAATGCCATCAGATGGCAAGACTAGCATTCAGAACACTGAAGTTTATGGGGGGCACCACAATAGAACCACCACAAATGCTTTCCACAAAACGGAGTGTAATGTTCACACTTGATTGTCCCCCTGGGTGCCGCTGGCTCGTACCTCCTTCCCTGTCGTGGTCCTGGAGGACCCAACTGGCTCCCTCCTCAAAACTCTTGCTGGGTGGTGATGGTGAGCAACACAAGCTATTCAAATTGCGAGAGTAGGGGCTGAGGGGCTGGGCTGCAGGCTGGCTGAGTGTCAGGTCCCCAGGGGAGCTGCAGAGCATGTCCATCATGGCCTCAAATTCCTCCTAATCCAGGGGCGGCTGGGGCTTTGGGGGGCCCTCCACCTTGTCTTCAGTGGGACCCCAGCAGGTTTGCTGGATGCCTGCATAGAGACCTGATGGAGCTGTGAAGATGGACTGTGGGTTGCAGTGGAGACCTAGTGCAGAAGCCAGGAACATGAAATGGCTGCTAAGGAGAGCTGCCAGCCCCAGAAAAGGTTTTCCAGAACTGTGAGTAGTCTAGCTGGAGGGTGTAATTGGAACTCCAGAGATTTCTTGCTGAATAGAATTATCAGACTTGGAGATTAGTCACTGACTAGAGTTGTTGGACTTGGACGTACAGAGCTTAATGTTCACTGTGTTTAAATCTTGTGTTGGTTGAGTATTTTCTGTTATGTCCAATGCCATCTTTTGCAGTATGAGGGTTTATACTGTGCCACTATGTTTTTGGAGGTATTTTTTGCTATCACAGCTCCTTTAAAAGCTCTTTGACTATGGCCATGTTTGAACATCTATGGGGACATTTAAAGTTGGACTGAAGGCATTGTATTTGATATCATGTAGGGTTATCAGTTTATGGAGGTTGGGGTGGAATGTGGTCATTTGACTCATGTGTCCCCCATAAACTTATGTGTTCTGAATGCTAGGTTTCAGGCTGATGGAGATTTGGGAATTAACACCTCCTGGAAAGAGTGTATTGTTGTGGATGGGCTTATGAGTATTATAGCCTTGATCAGGTGATTTCTGCCACTAATGCAAACCTGACTGCAACAGGCATAGTGTTTCAAAAGATCACATCTTATGATTCATGCATGTAACTGTAGAATATAGTCTTCCTCTTGTCATAAGTGATATACTGGATGTATTCTTGCCTGTGTTTGCAAAGATTTTGTTTGAAACTTTTGCTTCCATGTTTAAGAGAATGGCCATAAAATGTTAATGCTTGTTATAGAAATGTTTACATTAACATAATACCAGTTTTAGAAATGGGAGGTTATATATATCTATACCAAGTCATTCCTTGAACTCAGAGCTTATCAATTCAGTGTGACAAACTAAATACTGAAATATTGGATTTCTCATGTCCTTGCTTTTTTTCTGTAATTTCACACATGAACAACCACACACAGTATTTTAAAATATTTTGTACATTTAATTTTTATTTTTAAGGGCAGAGAGAGACAGAGAAAGAATGAAAAGGTTTATGCCAGGGCTTCTACCTGCTGCAAACAAACTCCAGATGCATGTGACACTCTCCATCTGTCTTTATGTAAGTACTGGGAATTAATCATCAGTCCATGGGCTTTGCAGGCAGTGCCTTAAACATTGACCAATTTCACCAATCCCACAACTAGCATTTTTACATATGTACTGGTGATCCAAAGTCACCCCCTCATGCTTAATGGTATGCACTTTCCCAATTAACTATCTCCTAAATCCTTTAAAACATTTTGATAATCATATATTTCAGATATTATTTCTGACATTTGTTACAATGTATATCAATTACATACATTAAAAATGCAGTACCAGCTAGCCCTAGTTGCACATGCTTTTAATTCCCACACTCTGAAAGCAGAGATAGACAAATTGTTCTGAGTTAGGGGCCAGCCTGAGAGTACATAATGAGTTCCAGGTCAACATAAATTGAACAAAAACATGAGCCTAGAGGAGAAACTTTGCATTCAAACATCCAAATTTTGCCCCTGGCCCACATAAACCTATGACCATTTTATGATTACATATGCATTCATTCTGATGTAAAAGTCACCAGGGTCTTTAGCAAATATACTGCTCAAAACTCAAAAATCCAACATGTCCAATGAGAAGCCAGAAATTCTATTAACTTTGAACTTGTTAGCTCAAAATACAGTTATTTGTTTTCAACATGTAATGAAACATAGTAAATATTTCCATTGGAAAAAGTCCTAGCAAGGAAATACTGAAGCAATATAATTGGGAACACAAACAGGACAAACTTCAAACCTTGCAGCTTTACCTAAGGAACCTGAACAATTCAATCACCTGGTCCCCAAATATAACCCCTTCAGCCCTGAAATCTAGTTTTATGAGGAAATTAAACTATGCCATCATGAGCAGCCTACCTCAGTGGAAATTCCCAGAAAATTTAAGCAGCAACACTGAAATATTTCTCATCTTCACAACTACATTTTTGACATCACAGGGTTTCCACATAAGAACTTAAAGACTTCCCTTAGTCGCAATGTGGCAATCCAAAGGCTTTGTGTTCTTCCTGTACTGACTTTTCTGCCTTTGTTCTACTTCCAAAAGCAATATAAGTTGAGGGACAAAAACTGAACAGTAATATCCTTTAATATTGTTATTACACACCTCTCCTATTTTCTGACTGACCACCACTACACATACTGTTCTAATACATATCAGGATTCCCATCTCCAAAGATGGAAATCTCTGTAAGACTTGCAGTTGCAACAAAGGATGCTTCTATGTCGTGAAATTCAAATTCTCAAACTTGCTCTTTAAGATATAAGATGATTCCTTTTAAATTCAACATTCTTCCAGTTCCCAGGAACTGGTCAGAACACAGCAAATACTCATCACCCAAAATACTACTATCAAAATTTCTTATACACACACTTCATTCTGCTTTTAGCTTTTTCAATCATCACAATTGCATCATTGCATGGCTCCTCAAGTACAAGTTCCTAAATCAGTCCATATAATTCCCACAAGCCAATTACAAAAGAAGAAATTTGATGTTTTCAGAAATTAACTAAAGTATGACTTAAAGAATAAAGTGCACTTATTTTCAGATTCAGGAATATTATCTGCAGGTTTTCAACATACATTGCATTCACACATGAATTCACACATGAACTCCCTCACACTTAGTAGGTTAGGACTGACAGATAAAAGCTTTTATACATGAATTACATTTACATGGTTTCTCATCTGTGTGCTTTCTGATGCACAGTGAACTGTGATTGGGAGATGAATGTATTTCCACATTTACGTTCATATGGTTTTTGGTTTCTCTCCTATGTGAATTCTCTAATGCAAAATTTGTGTTGACTTCCATAAGAAACCATTTTCAAATTTATTATGTTCAACTGGCTCCTCACCTGTTTTCTCTTATAATCTGTAACTTATGATTTCAGTGAACAGGCTTTCTCACTTTTAGTACATTCAAAAGGCTTTTCACCTATCTAAGATGCACACTAAGTTGTGACTTCTGGAAAAAGCTTTCTCACATTCATTACATTAATAATCACTGGAACAAGAATGTATTTCCACATGTTATATTCACATGGTTTCTTTCCTATATGAGTTCCCTGATGCATAGTGAGCTGTGATTTGAAGATGAACACTTTCTCACACTCATTATATTCATATGGATTCTCACCTGTGTGTTCTGTAATGTTTAACAACATTTGACTAATAAGTTTCTGATGATTATAAAGATCTGACTTGGCAATAAAAGCTCTTATCACCTGTGTGAGTTCTCAAATGCAGAGTGAGATGGTCTTGGACATGAAGTTTTACCACATTTAGTCCACATTGAGTACATTCATATGGCTTTTCACCCGTGTGTTTTCTGATGCTTATTAAGACCTGACTTGGAGATGAAGGCTTTCCCACACTTAGTACACTCATAGGTCTTCTCACCTGTGTGAGTTTTCTCATGCTCAATAAGATATGACTTGGAGATGAAGGCTTTCCCACATTCAACACATTCATAGGGCTTCTCACCTGTGTGAGTTCTCTGATGTTTATTAAGGTCTGAGTTGGTGATGAAGGATTTCCCACATTCAATGCATTCATAATGTTTCTCACCTGTGTGAGTTTTCTGGTGTATAGTGAGCTTTGATTTCCAGCAGAAGGCTTTCCCACATTGAGTACATTGATATGGCCTCTCACCTTTATGAATTCTCTGATGAATTCTGAGGAATGACTTTGTGCTGAAAGATTGACTTGTAGGTGAAGGCTTTCCCACATTCAGTACATTCACATTCTCACCTATAGAGTTCTCTCACCTATGTGACTTCTCTGATGCCCCACATTAAGATCATATGGTTTGACTTAAGACCTGACTTGAAGAAGGCTTGAGTACCCACATTCAGTACATTCATATGGTTTTATACCTGTGAGTTCTGTGATGGATAATGAGATGTGACTTGACTTGAAGGCTTTCCCACATTTTACATTCACATTCAGTACATTCATATGGTTTTCTCACCTGTGTGAGTTTCTCTGATGAATTCTCTATTAAGATGTGACTTGGAGATGAAGGCTTTTTCACATTCAGTACATTCATATGGGCTTCTCACCTGTGTGATTCTCTGATGAATAATAAGACCTGACTTGAAGGTGAAGGTTTTTCACATTCAGTACATTCATATGGTTTTATACCTGTGTGAGTTCTCTGATGGAATTATAAGAATGACTCTGATTTTCCCACATTCAGTACATTCATATGGCATCACCTGTGTGGATTCTCTGATGATGCCTATTAAGATGTGACTTGTTTTCCACATTCAGTACAAAGACCTGTGTGAGTTCTTCATGACTTGGTGCTGAAGGATTTTCACCACATTCAGTACATTCATATGGCTTCTCACCTGTGTGAGTTCTCTGATGCCTATTAAGATCACTTATGGATTTCCCACATTTCATTCACCTGTGTGTGAGCTGTCTGATGGCTTTCCCACATTCAGTACATTTATTAACATCTGACTTGAGAGAGGTGAAGGCTTTTTCAGTACATTCATATGGCTTCTTACCTGTGTGAGTTTTCTGATGAATACTAAGGAATGACTTGGTGCTGAAAATTTTTTCGCATTCAGTACATTCATATGGCTTCTCAACTGTATGAGTTCTCTGATGCTTATTAAGATTTGACTTGGAGATGAAAGCTTTCCTACATTCAGTACATTCATATGGCTTGTCACCTGTGTGAGTTATCTGATGCTTAGCAAGTGATGAGTTGGAGATGAAGGCTTTCCCACATTCAGTATATTCACATGGCTTCTCACCTGTATGAATTCAAAATAATAGCAATTAACATAGAGATAAGTATTAATCGGAAAAGCATCACAATATGAATAAAGTGAAAACAAAGCTATTAATACAGAAACATAGTTGATATATGAAGAGAAAAGAATATATTGGAGAACACCTATATTTTTTTCTACAAATGGTTGGCAAAAATGATGGTGTTTAATTTGTACACTGATGTCGACATTCTGGGCTCACTATTGATGTTGGTGTATATGGATTGAAGGAGGGATCCATAAGCAAGGTTAACGGCAGGTCTTCAGGCGAATAAAATTATATTTTCATATAAAAAGCCACTAGCAACCATTCAGATTAATGTAACAGGCAAAGCCCTAAATTTATTCCACATACAGGAAAAAATACAATCCTTCTCCATTGTGTGTCAGACAGTGAAAAACCAGAAACAAGGATATTTAGCTCAATTCAGGGATTTAAGTACCCAAGCAAGAAAAAACTACATGTGGTAAGGGTATTAATCCACCCATAAAATTGACCTGTGCTCATAATTTTCAGAGCCATTTTACAATTAAAGTTGTGATGCTATAATAAATGTCTAAAGGTCAAACAAAATGATCAATATAGGTTTAACATTCCCTATATTTTGAACATCAATAAGCAATATGGTTGACTTTTCACCATGATGGGTGAGACCACCAAAATTTCCCTCCTAGGGCTCTCTAATGCAAAACTTGATCAGCAATTGTCCATTCCTATGAGATTGTGTATTTCTTCTTGTGTCCATCTTTCACACATAAATATCTTATGTGTCCAGACTCCCTGGATTATCCATGTTTTCAGGTTTCAAATATTTTAAATGGTTAATTTTAAATGTGAGTCTGTTGTTACTGATTGAGTGACAGTCATACTGATCTGAATCTCTAGAATTAACACTTGCAAGAGACACATTACTAAAAAACACTACAGATACCACTGTTTTGGCACAAGAGCTCTTTGTACTTTCTGGACTTATGTGGCACTTTTGGCTTTACATTTTATTTTCATATGGAACATAAGACTGGAGTATTACTATTTCTTAATTTTCTTTGCATTGTCATTCAGAGTTTCTTTCTTCAAAGTCCCAAATGCTCTTTTTTAAATCCCTGACACACTTCCTATATTTCACAAATATAATATACTTTGTCACCTACATTCTTCTCATGCACATTGTACAGAAATGTTCTAATCCCTTATCATGGAATCTCATGCTCTCTTTTCTCAGTTATTTCTAACTTTCACAGGTAATTGTAAATATAATTGTGTTAAATACTTTCTTTATGTCAACATTGTAAGCTAAACCTCCATTATAGAATTGTATACTTGATTAAATATTTTTCTTCCTTATGGAGTTTCTTCTAAAGATTTTGTCACAACAGTGAAAGTGACTAATGACACTTATACTGGAACATACACAAAATAGTCAAGTGAGAATTTAGTGCAATATCTAACACATAATATTTTTCAAAACCACCTATATAGTGAATTAAATTTGGGAACACATGAGAAAACACTTTTCAATATCAGAAACACAGTAGAGCTTTCTTCATATCACAAAATGTGTCTGATTCACAGTAATACCATTTATCATGATAATTCCTGATGAGTTCTCATCTCATTGACCTATGTTACACAGTACGTATTACTTGCCAGGAAGCTTCTGAGTTGAGCCTTCTACTACACTCCATGGTGAAAATCCATGCTCTAACTTGAAGATCAAATTTGGTTTGGTCATACAGTTCCCTGTAATTTGGAAATAAGGTACAAATTGTGTTAGTATGTTATATTAGGTGGACTCCTGTAAGATAAAAGCTGCATTTCTACAAATGATCTCTATTAGGTGAACTGAAATGTTAGCTTTGATAACATTTCTATTCTTGGTGTTCATTAACTAGAATAATTCCCTGAAGTAACATTGAAAATATTTCTCTCAAGTCACACTGAACAGCATGACATCATACAACAATTTGTTTGTATTTTTGTTTTTCTCTTGTTTTGTTTACTTTTGTTTTGGTTATGAAGGATATGGACTCACTGTAGCCCAGGTTAATCATGAACAGATACTGCATCCCCAGGCTGTCCTCATATTCATGGATGTCCTTCTACCTCAGCCTCACATGTTCTGGGACAAAATATTAAACAATGGTTTAAAATGAACATTAAATGAATAGAGCATAATGGAAAGGGAACATAGTGAAATGAGAAAGACAACAAATGACATTAGTGGTAAGTGGAACAAAGAGAGAGTGGTCATAAAAAGAACAAGGGAGAAATGATGTTGGAAAATAGTTCAATTAAACAAATTAATTTTAAAAAATATGCATTAATTCCCTCCAAAACATATATGGTCATCCCTTCTATCTCCGTTGGAGAATTTGCTTATCTTTTTTCAGGTGGACAATGAGCTTGAAGGGAGGATCAGCTAACCACACCTCACCAGGGCCCCAGCTGAAACCATAGAACAGCGCAGGGGAAGGGCAAGAATACAGCATTCAAGGCGATCATGACACCAGAAAAAGGCTGAAGGAGATAAACACAGAGAACATCCAACTCCAACTAAGCCAGATATCCAGAGACACAGAGGTCCCCAAAACCTCATTACTGAAGTAGAACTAAAATGACCCCAATGTGGCTCAAGGAAACTCATGGAAGAGGAGGCAGAAAGATTGTTAGAGTCACAAGTTGGGGTATTATGCACAGAGACTGGGGCCTACCCACTAGAACTCTTGAGTAACCTCACAATGCATGACCCACATTCCCCATTGATGAGGGTCCCTTTGAAAGTGGGAGGACAGGGAGGAGGACAATGGAACCAATACTATGAATGTAAAATCAGAATAATATAAATAATATATATATATTTTTAAAAAAAGTAAAACAGGGGTTGGAGGGATGCCTTAGCATTACAGCACTTGCCTGCAAAGCCAAAAGAACTAGATTCAGTTCCCCAGTATCCACATAAGCCAGATGCACAAGGTTGTTCATGCATCTGGAGTTGGTTTGCACTGGCTGATGGCCCTGGCACACTCATTTTCTCTCTCTGACTCTTCCTCTCTCTCTCCCACTAAAATAAATAATTTTAAAAAGTAAAAGAGGATTCACAACTAAATTGATAAAGCAAAGCCAAAAATTGCATTACTATTTTAAAATACCTCAAGCACATTAAGAAATCACAAGAAATATAAGGAAGGAATGGTCTCTAGATTTATAAGAATTGCCCTTAAGTAAGTGAATGTATATAATAACCATGTTCCAGAGTAAAACAAATGAAATGCAAGCAATCAGAAGAGGGCCACTTATAAGGCCAACATAATATTCTAAATGGGGAAAAGTATTACAGAAACATTTTCCACTAAATTCATGAATATCAGCCAACATAATACTGGGAAAAGTCTAAATTCATGAATATAGTACTGGAAGTCTTAGCTATAGCAATAAGGCAAGAGACACTCATAAAAGGGATACAAATTGGAAAGGAAGAGATAAAATTATCATTATTTGCAGATGATATGTTCCTGTACATAACAGACCATAAAGACTCTACCAGCAAACTGTTAGAACTGATAAACACTTTTAGCAATGTGGCAGGAAACAAACACACAGAAATCAGTAGCTTTTCTATACGCTAACAACAAACATGCAGAGGATGAAATCAGGGAATCTCTCCCATTCACAATTGCCTAAAAAAAAAAAAAAACAATACCTTGGAATAAACTTAACCAAGGAAGTGAAGGATCTCTACAATGAAAAATTTTAAAAACTCAAGCTAGAAATTGCAGAAGACACAAGGAAATGGAAAGACACCCCATGTTCTTGGATTGGAAGAATCTATATTGTGAAAATGTCAATCTTATCAAAAGCAATCTACACATTTAATGCAATCCCCATTAAAATCCCAGTAGCATTCTTCACAGAAATAGAAATAAAAATCCTAAAATTCATCTGGAAACACAAAAAACCTCGAATAGCCAAAACAATTTTGTGCAACCAAAATCAGGCTGATGGTATTACCATAACCGAGTTTAAGTTATATTACAAAGCTGTAGTAACAAAAACAGCATGGAACTGTCACAAGGACAGAGAGGTAGCTCAATGGAACAGAATAGAATACCCAAATATTAATCCAGGTAGCTACAGCCTCCTGATTTTTGACAAAAATGCCAAAAATATTCATTGGAGAAAAGATAGCCTCTTCAACAAGTGGTGCTGAAAACCTGGATATCTGTATGTAAAATGATAAAACTAGATCTTTGTCTCTCTCCGTGCACAAGAGTCAAGTCCAAATAGATCAAGGACCTTAATATTAGACCTTAAACTCTGAAACTGTTAGAGGAAAAGGTAGCAGAAACCTTCAACATATTGGCATAGGCAAGAACTTTCTGAATATAACCCCAATAGCTCATGGAATAGAACCACTAATCAACCACTGGGACCTCATGAAATTACAAAGCTTTTATACAGCAAAGGACACTGTTAATAGAGCAAAGAGTCAACCTAAAGAATGGGATAAAATCTTTGCCAGCTATACATGTGACAGAGGATTAATATCCAGACTATACAAAGAACAGAATAAGAAATCAAACAACCCAGATTGAAAATTGGGCTATGGAACTAAATAGAGAGTTCACAGAAGAAGAAATACAGATGGCATATAAACATCTAAAAAAGTATTCCACATCCTTAGCCATCAGGGAAATGCAAATTAAATCCATTTTGAGATTCCATTTCACTCCTGTCAGAATGGCTACCATCAAGAAAATGAATGACAAAAAGTGTTGGCATGGATTTGCAGGAAAAGAGGAACACTTCTACACTGTTGGTGTGAATGTAATCTGGTCCAGCCATTGTGGAAATCAGTGTGGAGGTTCTTGAGACAGCTAAAAATATATTTACCATATGATCCAGCTATAGCACTTTTGGGCATATATCCAGAGGACTCTTCTCACTACCTTAGAGATACTTGCACAACCATGTTTATTGCTGCTCTATTCACAACAGCTAGGAAATGGAACCAGCCTAGATGTCCTTCCACAGATGAATAGATAATAAAGATGTAGTACATTTACACAATGGAGTTCTATTCAGTGGTAAAGTAAAATGAAATCATGAAGTTTGCAGGGAAGTGGATGAATCTTGAAAGGATTATACTAAATGAGGTAACCCAGGCTCAGAAAGCCAAACGTCACATGTTCTGTCTCATATGTGGATCCTAGCTACAAATGTATAGACTTGTGTGTGAACTGGAACCAAAAATTAGTAGAAGCCAGTAAGCTGGTAAAAGGCTATCAGGGAGGTAGGAGAGGGAAAGACTTAATTGGATGGTATTGTACATATGTAAGTAGAAGAACAGATTACAGGGAGGGGAAAGGCCTAAGTGACTCCATGTGAAGAGAATGCATAAAAGAAGGACAGCGGGAGGGTCAATCAAAATTCAAGATAGTCTGAAGAAGACTTACGTAAACCTAGCTTTTTAAATAATGGCACATCCAGAAGCTATAAACTGTTACTAGAAAATTTTCAGTACCTGGTATGGGATACATTCCAGTGAGTTGTTGGCCAAGAAGGTCCCAGTAGCCTCCAAAACATTAATGGGTATTGCAAAGGCCCTTGGTTTCCCTTGAGAAACAGATGGTAAGACCCTATTGCTAAGGGCATCTCTTGCCTGAGAGGCAAGGTCACTGAGAAAGCAAGCTGGTGCTGAGCAGAAAACCTTCTCCATGTAGACCAGCCAACTGAAAGGTGGAAAAAAGCTGTACTGCATGCAGCCCTATGGGAGACAGAAGTCATCAGCAGTGAAAACAGTGGACACTGGAACACTCAAGTTTGGCCAGACAGGCCCAATGACCGAACGGGTGCAATAGTGGCATGTCTGCTCTTGGGGAAAGTAACTACTCCCTAATTGGACTGAAGGCCCTCTCTATGTGAGAGAATACATACCTGGTACTGAAAAAACTAAGCAAAACTCTATGGCAGGGGAGGTCATGAGACTTAGGAGTATAAAGCCTGCTCTTGTGTGGCTAACTGTATATATTATTCCCACCAAACTGTCCTGAAAGCACTACACTTAATGTTCATATTCACATATTAATGCTACTCTCACTTATGGTTAGAGAAGCTTCTCGTTTCAGATTGCGATGATCACTGGGATGACACAAAAGGCAATATAGTGCTGACACAAAGGGGCGGAGGTGTGTCCAGCATTGAAACATCTCTGTCACACCCTCCAAGGCTCAGGGACCATTGCAGAAGAGGGGGCACAAAGAATGTAGGAGCCAAAGGAAGGGTATGACTCCTTACAATGCAACTGTCCAGACAGAAATGGGCCTCAATATCCATGACCTTGCAGTGCCTAGCAATACCTTTGCAAGACCCTCATAATAGAAGAAAAAGATGATGACATCAAATTAACAGACAGACTACTGGAGAGAGGGAGGTGATATGATGGAGAATAGAGTTCTGAAGGGGATTGGGGGAGAGGAGGGAAATTTCATGGAATTTTTTATCTGTAAGTATAGAAGTTGTCAATAAAAAAAGAAAGGAGGGCTGGAGGGATGTCTTAGTGGTTAAGGAGCTTATCTGAAAAGCCTAAGGACACAGGTTTGGATCCCCAGGACCCAGGTAAGCCAGATGCACAAGGGGCACTTGCGTATAGAGTTCATTTGCAGTGGCTGGAGGCCCTGGTGTGCCCATTCTCTCTCTGTCTCTCTCTCTCTCGCTCTCTCTCTCTCTCTGCCTCTTTCTTTCAATAAATAAATAATATATTAAAAAAAGAAAAAATTCTTCATGTCTCATTATACTTGCAAGTCCCAGTTTACATATAGAGGCAGAAAACAAAACCAGTAATTAGAATATGGAAAATGAGTAGAAGAAACGGAGTAGAATAATCATGGTTCGTATTAACTGGGTGCATTTGTAAGAAATAACTTCATATGCTGTATATCACAGTAATAAGTTAAAATGCATCTGGCAACACTTACATTAGTATTTGAAAATAGCTACAAGAATTTTTGAGTGCTCCTCATACAAATAATGCCTGATCTGATAGACTCTTGTTACTATCTATGTGTACTGTAAAGCTACTTTGTTCAATATACTATGTTCCATTAACTATGTCAGTTTAAGAGTACAATATCAAAACAATACTAAATATTAGTAATAATGACTATACTCACCAACCAAAAACAAAGGAATTGCTACTCAGAGATTCATAGGAGTTTAACTCACCCAAGAACATCAGGCTTCTGTAGTTCTCCAGCATCACATCTCTGTAAAGGTTCTGCTGAACAACATCCAGGTACTGCCACTCTTGCCAGGTGAAGTCCACAGATATGTCTTCAAATGACACCAAATTCTATAATGAAATATTTCTCTTCAACCAAGATTACAAAAGAGGGATTAAAAAATTAGATTTGGGCTGGAGAGATGGCTTAGCAGCTAAGGCGCCTGCCTGCTAAGCCTAAGAATGCTGGTTCCAATGTCCAGCGGTTCCAATCTCCAGGTCCCACGTTTAGCCAGATGCAAAGTGAGGCAAGGGCGCAATTCCGCACTTGCCCACAAGGGGGCGCACGCATCTGGATTTTGTTCACAGCAGCTGAGAGACTGCTGGTGCGCCCATTTCTGTCTCCCTCTCCTTCTCTGTCTCTCTCTCTCTCTCTCTCTCCCCAAAAATATATTGAAAATTAAAAATTTTTAAAAATTAGACTTTACTCTTCTATATGTATTTTAGCAGAGACATATTCAATAAACACAAAGTTTATATGCAGTGTCATGGAAGAAAAGACTCAAGATAAATATCATACTTCCATTCAAACAAATAAGATTAGTTTTATTAATGAAAAAACAATAGAATGGAAAGGCATATGTTAGGGCTTGTGTCATAACATTGTGATACACTGCCTTCCCAGAAGATACAAGGCCATGGGTTCAATTCCTAACACTAATAGTGGAATAAAAGCTCTTAATAAAGTTGGGAATTTTGACTCCATATGGAGTCTGATCATCAATGTAGGGGTCATATTAATATGGCAAACTTGAAAGGATTCTGTGCAAACAATAACCAAATATTAATTCAGAATAAAATATATTATAAACAATGAATTCAAGGTGTTTTGGCACCAATCTACAATGTTGCCAGTCAACTTCACTGCAGCTCATGTTGGAAACCCATACAAGCACATTGCACTGTGCATACTATGTCATGAAACTCCAATTCAATGAACACACACAATCTGAAACATCTTGGCTCAAATTTATGTTACAAATAGTGTGATAAAAGTAGGATACTTTTTCACTTCTCTTGAACTCTAATGGTTTACTAACAGACCAATGATATTTACAACCTATTTCTTTGCTAGCTAGTAATATATAGTAAAATTGAGTTTGAGCAGAAGTACCTTATGGACATAGATGTTGTTGTACCCAGAGCAAAGCACTTCTACTGGAACAATTCTGTGTTAGGGTAGATAGGCTTCCACTGACTGCTAGCTATAAAGTCCACTGATACCACAGAATATTTCAGGCATTGCCAAGACCACTGGCTATCCTTCAGAATCAGATGGTAAGACTCTATTGCTAAAGACTCCACAAGTGTGAGATGCAGGACACTGGGAAATCAAGCTGCAGCAAAGATGGAAGCCTCCACCCAGTTAGCTGGCTGTCAATGTACTGGAAAGAACTATGTCATCTGTTGCCTGACAAAATTAATCAATGATGTTACCCTGTGGCACACCATGCAAGTTTTATTGATGGCCAACCGGGTCAAATGTATTAACTGGAACAAAAGTGCTATGCCTATTATGGGGAAACCAACTTCTCTCTGGTTAGACTTGGGGTCTACTCCATAAGAGGGAATTTCTGCCAGGTACTGAATATTTGGGGAGGTGTTGCTTTTGGTTTCACATTGATTACAGAACACAGCTTACCAAGAGCAGATTGTGGGGGAAAAAGGGTTTATTTTGGTTTATAAACTTGAGGGGAAGCTCCAAGATGGCAGGGGAAAATGATGTAATGAGAGAGGGTGGACATCACCTCCCTGATGACATCATATGCAAATCAATAACAGGCGAATCTACCAAGCACTGGCAAGGGACAGGTGGCTATAACAACACAGTGCCTCCAGGAGGCTTCAATTGTCAAATTGCCACTGGCTGGGGACACAAGCATCCAGAACACCTATGGTTTTGAGAGACACTTGAATCAAACCACCACAGCAGGTCATATTAGGGGAGAACTACTTCTCTTGTATTGTTAATTTGATATATTATTCCCACCAAACTGCCTTTTAAATATGCTCATGCCCATATATTACTGGTTCTCTCACTTTGGGCTAGAGAGAAGCCTCCTTTTTCATATGGCAGTTACGATTGGGTTGATTCAAAGCACACCAAATTGCTGAGAATTGACAGAATGTTCAGTACTAAAAGAAACATGGCTATCACATACTCCAAGGTTCAGGAACCATTGTGGAAATGGTGGATGAAGAATTGTGAGAACTGGGCATGGTGGTACAGGCCTTTAATCCAAACATTAGGGAGGCAAATGTAGGAGGATCATGATAAGTTTTAGGGCATGCTGAGACTACTGAGTGAATTCCATGTCAGCTTGGACTAGCGTGAGACCATAAAGAATTGTAAGTTACAAGATTTCAGACAAAAATTGCCCTTGACATTAACAACCTCACAGTGGCTGATGCTATCTACACAAAACTTGCACAATAAGATGAAAATGAACGAAATTAATAGAAGAGAGACTATTTGGAAAGAAGAACGGAATCAATGTAGATTGGATTTTGGAGGAAGAAAATAGAGGTTGGTGGGAGAGGATTTTCATCACAGTACACTGGATGTATTTAGGTTAATTACAAATAACGAAGATTTTAAAGGGTAGTATTTTCCTCATTACTACTCAGCCTTTAAATATCAAATTGTTATATAGTTCAATAGTGTGGCTAGACAATGAAAACTCATCTACTAGTGTACAAGAGTGTGTTCTTCTTTCATTAATGGGAACTCAGATAACTCCAGGCATACACAGTAGGAAAACTTTTGACCCATCATTCTATCAGCCCTCCCAATAAACTCTTGCCAAATCTTTTAATCAGACAATCTACATTATTAAACCTAGAATTTCTGAACAATTAGCCTGTCTTGATAAACATAACCAATCTACTTACATATATTCCTTCCAACGTCATACCACACCCTGAAAATATACTCCTGCACATATACCACATATTTCTTCTTGTGTGAGTTACAGCATGCATGATGTTCATTAGGAGAATGCTTCATAAACTCACATGGGTTGTGTTAGGAAACATGGAAAACAAAATGACAGGATACTAGCAGAAAGTTAATACATACAAGTATTTCAATATTGATTTACTTTAAAATGCATGTTGAAACACTTATATCTATCCATTCATCAGTTTTAGGGAATGCATTTTCATTTTCCTTAGGAGAAGCATATATATCCTTTGATGGTATAGTTCCTTGCTTAACTTCTTTGAGAGAAATTTCCTTTGGAGTTATTCTAATACTACTGGAATCCTCTATATCTATGAAATCATCACTGAAGTCTTCACTTAAGTCATTCTATTCAGAAGATGACATCGATGACAATCATCCACATCATCATTCAGGTATTGAATTTTATCATCAGGCTTCATGGTCTAATCATTGTTTCTTCTATAGCTTTCATTTTCAATCAGTACTCGGTCCTTACTAGTGGTGCTACTCTTAACTCAGTGAGGCAGGCTCTTCCTCCACATATGTGTCAGCAGGTGAGTTTTTATTATCGTCAACTATCATAGTTCCAGGAAATGGAGGTTGGCTAGATTTTAGTAGGGGGAGTAGACCATCCTATAACACAAAGTGGAAGTCACATCTGGGCCATTTGGTAAAGCCAACTTCTTTCCACCAGAAACATAAGGTCTATTAAATCCATACCCCAAATGTTAGTTCCCATTGAGCACTTCAGACTGCCAGGAATTCTGTGTCAGCATACTCGATTGGAGAGACACTTGAATGGGCAGCTGTTGGCTTGTGTTCAGCTGTGTAAGATCTATAGCTCTGTTGAAGGAATGTGATCTGGTGATAGATGAAGGAGGGAGGAATGAATTCTGAATGGAATGTGAAAAACTGCGACCTTACCATTTTTTCACACGTAATCAATTTAATGTTGTCCGGGTCTGTGCCAGGCTCTCTGGAGCTGTTTTTGGGTGGTACAGGAGCTTGCTTGGGGCCTTTGCATGCTGCCAGTTGATCAGTTCCCAAAAATGTGTTCAACTGCGATTTGGAAGCATTGACTGAAGAATATGAAGTCCTGCCCAGCAATGTGCCTTTCGTAAATTGACCCAGATTGGATGGACCAGAAAAAGGCTTGTGGTTTAAGTCCTCTGTAGATGACACAAACATCACACATGGTTTTACTAGCTTTGATGTGAATAAAGAAACACCTTTCACACCTCCTTTTATCCCATTTTTATCAAACAATCCTTGAGGAGGAGCATGTTCGTCAGGGTCAGTTAATTTCTCATGTGAACTTTGAGGATTGTTGAGTTCTTCAGTATTTTGTGTACCAAGCTGGTATTTATTTGTTTTTCTCCAAGTAAATGAATGGGCCAGTGAATAATCAGAGCCATTATTTTATAAGTAGCTTTTGGCATTACTACCCTTGGAGGTTCCTGGCAGAGTAACAGCTGTCCTATTTGGCATTGGCTGCAGTGTATTTCTTTCTGATTTTTCTCCATATTTTGGCAACTTGGAATCCAAACATGTTTTGATTT
>JAEOAD010000213.1:0-29589 GCA_036365145.1 Orientallactaga sibirica
GGTTGAGTTTAGAAACTTCAAACTTTCCTTGTAAATGTAATCTAAAAAGATGTCCAAGTTAGTAGATTCGCCTCATTTCTAATGTAGTTTCTTTAGAAAACAAACCTTCATTGCCAATCATTGTACTGTGTGAAATGAGCTAATTAGGTTGTTGGAATGAGTTCACTTTCTACAAGATGGTTGAGTTTAGCAAGTTAAAACTTTCCTTGTTTATGTAATCTAAAAAGATGTCCAAGTTAGTAGATTTGCCTCATTGGTAAAAAGTAGTCTGTTGAGAAACAAACATCTTCATTGCTGAACATTTTACTGTGTGAAAAATGCTAATTTAGTTCTAGAAATCAGTTGCTTTCCTACAAAGACGGTTGAGTGCAGCAAGTTCAAACATTCCTTCTTAATATAATCTAAAAAGATGCACAGCGTAGTAGATTGGCCTCATTTCTAAAGTAGATTCTTTAGAAAAAGAAACATCTTCAGTACCGAACACTTTACTGTGTGAAATAAGTTAATTCGCTTCTAGGAATCAGTTTAATTTCTCACGAAGAAGGTTGAGTGCAGCAAGTTCGATTTTCCCTAGTTTGTGTAATCTAACAAGATGTACAAGTTAGAGGATTCGCCTCATTTTCTAATGTAGTTCCTTGAGAAAACAAACATCTTCATTGCCAAACATTGTACTGTGTGAAATAAGCTCATTCGGTTCTAGGAATCTGTTGCTTTCCTACAAAAGAAGGTTGAGTGCAGCAAGTTCAAACTTTCCTTGTTAATGTAATCTGAAAAGATGCACAACTTAGTAGATTGGCCTCATTTCTAAAGTAGGTTGTTTACAAAACAAACATCTTCATTACCGAACACTGTACTATGTGAAATAAGCTAGTTCCGTTCTAGGAATCACTTGCTTTCCTACAAAGAAGGTTGAGTGCAGCAAGTTCAAACTTTCCTAGTTAATGTAATCTAACAAGATGCACAAGTTAGTGGATTCGCCTCATTTCTAAAGTAGTTTCTTTAGAAAACAAACATCTTCAGTACCCGAACACTGTACTGTGTGAAATAAGTGAATTTGCTTCTAAGAATCAGTTTCCCTTTCTACGAAGATAGTTGAGTGCAGCAAGTTCAAACTTTCCTTGTTAATGTAATCTAAAAAGATGGCCAAGTTAGTAGAGTCGCCTCATTTTGTAAAGTAGTTTGTTGAGAAAATTAACATCTTTATTGCAGAACATTGTACTGTGTGAAATAAGCTCATTCGGTTCTAGGAATCACTTGTTTTCCTACAAAGAAGGTTGAGTGCAGCAAGTTCAAACTTTCCTTGTTAATGTAATCTAAAAGATGCACAACTTAGTGGATTGCTCTCATTTCTAAAGTAGTTTCTTTAGAAAAGAAAAATCTTCAGTACCGAACCATGTACTGTGTGAAATGAGTTAATTCGGTTCTAGGAATCAGTTTAATTTCTATGAAGATGGTTGAGTGCAGCAAGTTCAAACTTTGTTTGTTTGTGTAATCTAACAAGATGGCCAAGTTAGTAGATTCGCCTCATTTCTAAATTAGTTTGTTGAGAAAACAAACATCTTCATTACCAAACATTGTACTGTGTGAAATAAAGTAAATTCGGTTCTAGGAATCAGTTTCCTTTCTACAAAGAAGGTTGAGTGCAGCAAGTTCAAACTTTCCTTGTTAATGTAATCTAAAAAGATGCACAAGTTAGTAGATTCACCTCATTTCTAAAGTAGTTTCTTTGAAAACAAACCTAAATTACCAATCTTTGTACTATGTGAAATAAGCTAGTTCGGTTCTAGGAATCAGTTTGCTTTCTTATAAAGAAGGTTGAGTGCAGCAAGTTCAAACTTTCCTTGTTAATGTAATCTAAAAAGATGCACAGTTAGTAGATTGGCCTCATTGGTAAAGTAGTTTTTAGAAAACAAACATCTTCATTACCGAACATTGTACTGTGTGAAAAAAGCTAGTTCGGTTCTAGGAATCAGTTGCTTTCTTTCCAAAGAAGGTTGAGTGCAGCAAGTTCAAACTTTCCTTGTTAATGTAATGTAAAGATGTACAAGTTAGTGCATTGGCCTCATTTCTAAAGTAGTTTCTTTAGAAAAGAAACATCTTCAGTTCTGAACACTGTACTGTGTGAAATACGTTAATTCGGTTCAAGGAATCAGTTTAATTTCTAAGAAGATGGTTGAGGTGCAGCAAGTTCAAACTTTCCTTGTTAATGTAATCTAAAAGATGGCCAAGCTAGTAGATTCGCCTCATTTCTAAAGTAGTTTCTTTAGAAAACAAACCTTCACTGCCAAACATTGTACTGTGTGAAATAAGCTAATTCGGTTCTAGGAATCAGTTTACTTTATCGACAAAGAAGGTTGAGTTTAGCAAGTTCAAACTTTCCTTGTTAATGTAATCTAAAAAGATGTCAAGTTAGTAGATTGGCCTCATTTCTAATGTAGTTTCTTAAGAAAACAAACATCTTCATTGCCAATCATTGTACTATGTGAAATAAGCTAATTAGGTTCTAGGAATGAGTTCACTTTTTCTACAAAGATGGTTGAGTGCAGCAAGTTAAAACTTTCCTAGTTTATGTAATCTAACAAGATGTACAAGTTAGTGGATTTGCCTCATTTCTAAAGTAGTCTCTTTAAAAACAAACATCTTCATTGCTGAACATTTTACTGTGTGAAAAATGCTAATTTAGTTCTAGAAATCAGTTGCTTTCCTACAAAGAAGGTGGAGTGCAGCAAGTTCAAACATTCCTTCTTAATATAATCTAACAAGATATACAACGTAGTAGATTGGCCTCATTTCTAAAGTAGTTTCTTTAGAAAAGAAACATCTTCAGTACTGAACACTTTACTGTGTGAAATAAGTTAATTCCTTCTAGGAATCAGTTTAATTTCTCACGAAGATGGTTGAGTGCAGCAAGTTCGATTTTTCCCTGTTTGTGTAATCTAACAAGATGTACAAGTTAGTAGATTCGCCTCATTTCTAATGTAGTTTGTTGAGAAAACAAACATCTTAAGTACCAAACATTGTACTGTGTGAAATAAGCTCATTCGGTTCTAGGAATCTGTTGCTTTCCTAGAAAGAAGGTTTAGTGCAGCAAGTTCAAACTTTCCTTGTTAATGTAATCTGAAAAGTTGCACAACTTAGTAGATTGGCCTCATTTCTAAAGTAGTTTGTTTACAAAACAAACATCTTCATTACCCGAACACTGTAGTATGTGAAATGAGCTAGTTCGGTTCTAGGAATCACTTGCATTCCTACGAAGAAGGTTGAGTGCAGCAAGTTCAAACTTTCCTTGTTTGTGTAATCTAACAAGATGCACAAGTTAGTGGATTCGCCTCATTTCTAAAGTAGTTCCTTTAGAAAACAAACATCTTCAGTACTGAACACTGTACTGTGTGAAATAAGTTAATTTGGTTCTAGGAATCAGTTTCCTTTCTACGAAGATAGTTGAGTGCAGCAAGTTCAAACTTTCCTTGTTAATGTAATCTAAAATCATTTGTACAGTAGTTTGTTGAGAAAATTAACATCTTTATTGCGAACATTGTACTGTGTGAAATAAGCTCATACGGTTCTAGGAATCACTTGTTTTCCTACAAAGAAGGTTGAGTGCAGCAAGTTCAAACTTTCCTTGCTAATGTAATCTAAAAAGATGCACAACTTAGTGGATTCGGCTCATTTCTAAAGTAGTTCCTTTACAAAAGAAACGTCTTCAGTACCGAACACTGTACTGTGTGAAATAAGTGAATTCGGTTCTAGGAATCAGTATTATTTCTACGAAGATGGTTGAGTGCAGCAAGTTCAAACTTTGTTTGTTAATGTAATCTAACAAGATGGCCAAGTTAGTAGATTCGCCTCATTTGTAAAGCAGTTTGTTGAGAAAACAAACATCTTCATTGCCAAACATTGTACTGTGTGAAAAAAGCTCATTCGGTTCTTGGAATCAGTTCCTTTCCTACAAAGAAGGTTGAGTGCAGCAAGTTCAAACTTTCCTTGTTAATGTAATCTAAGAAGATGCACAACTTAGTAGATTGGCCTCATTTCTAAAGTAGTTTCTTTAGAAAACAAACATCTTCATTACCGAATACTGTACTATGTGAAATAAGCTAGTTCCTTTCTAGGAATCAGTTGCTTTCTTATAAAGAAGGTTGAGTGCAGCAAGTTCAAACTTTCCTTGTTAATGTAATCTAAAAAGATGCACAACTTAGAAGGTTGGCCTCATTTCTAAAGTAGTTTTTTTACAAAACAAACATCTTCATTACCGAACACTATACTATGTGAAATGAGCTAGTTCGGTTCTAGGAATCACTTGCTTTCCTACGAAGAAGGTTGAGTGCAGCAAGTTCAAACTTTCCTAGTTTGTGTAATCTATCAAGATGTACAAGTTAGTGCATTCACCTCATTTCTAAAGTAGTTTCTTTAGAAAAGAAAAATCTTCAGTTCTGAACACTGTACTGTGTGAAATATGGTATATCGGTTCAAGGAATCAGTTTAATTTCTAAGAAGATGGTTGAGTGCAGCAAGTTCAAACTTTCCTTGTTAATGTAATCCAATAAGATGGCCAACTTAGAAGATTCGCCTCATTTGTAAAGTACTTTGTTGAGAAACAAACATCTTCATTGCGAACATTGTACTGTGTGAAATAAGCTCATTCGGTTCTAGGAATCAGTTGCTAAGCGACAAAGAAGGTTGAGTGCAGCAAGTTCAAACTTTCTTTGTTAATGTAATCTAGAAACATGCACAACTTAGTAGATTGGCCTCATTTCCAAAGTAGTTTGTTAAGAAAACAAACATCTTCATTACCGAATACTGTACTATGTGAAATAAGCTAGTTCCGTTCTAGGAATCGCTTGCTTTCCCTCTGAGGAAGGTTGAGTGCAGCAAGTTCAAACTTTCCTAGTTTGTGTATTCTAACAAGATGTACAAGTTAGTGGATTCGCCTCATTTCTAAAGTAGTTTCTTTAAAAAAAGAAATATCTTCAGTACCGAACAATGTAATGTGTGAAATAAGTGAATTAAGCTTCTAGAAATCACTTTCTTTCCTACTGAAGAAGGTGGAGTGCAGCAAGTTCAAACTTTCCTAGTTTGTGTAATCTAACAAGATATACAACTTAGTGGATTCGCCTCATTTCTAAAGTAGTTTCTTTAGAAAAGAAACATCTTCAGTACTGAACACTGTACTGTGTGAAATAAGTGAATTTGGCTTCTAGGAATCAGTTTAATTTCTACGAAGATGGTTGAGTGCAGCAAGTTCAAACATTCCTTGTTAATGTAATCTAAAAAGATGGCCAAGTTAGTAGATTCACCTCATTTGTAAAGTAGTTTGTTGAGAAAACAAACATCTTCATTGCCAAACATTGTACTGTGTTAAAAAAGCTCATTCGGTTCTAGGAAACAGTTGCTTTCCTAGAAAGAAGGTTGAGTGCAGCAAGTTCAAACTTTCCTTGTTAATGTAATCTGAAAAGTTGCACAACTTAGTAGATTGGCCTCATTTTCTAAAGTAGTTTGTTTAGAAAACAAACATCTTCATTACCGAACACTATACTATGTGAAATGAGCTAGTTCGGTTCTAGGAATCACTTGCTTTCCCTACGAAGAAGGATGAGTGCAGCTAGTTGAAACTTTCCTCGTTTCTGTAATCTAACAAGATGTACAAGTTAGTGGATTCGCATCATTTCTAAAGTGGTTTCTTTAGAAAACAAACATCTTCAGTACTGAACTCTGTACTGTGTGAAATAAATTAATTCGGTTCTAGGAATCAGTTTCCTTTCTACTAAGATGGTTGAGTGCAGCAAGTTCAAACTTTCCTTGTGAATGTAATCTGAAAAGATGGCCAAGTTAGAAGATTCGCCTCATTTGTAAAGTAGTTTTTTGAGAAACAACCATCTTCATTGCCGAACATTGTACTGTGTGAAATAAGCCCATTCCGTTCTAGGAATCATTTTCCAAACTACAAAGAAGTTTGAGTGCAGCAAGTTCAAACTTTCCTTGTTAATGTAATCTAAAAGATGCACAACTAAGTAGATTGGCCTCATTTCTAAAGTAGTTTGTTTAGAAAGCAGCCATCTTCATTAACGAACACTGTACTATGTGAAATAAGCTAGTTCCGTTCTAGAAATCACTTGCTTTCCTATTTAAGAATGTTGAGTGCAGGAAGTTCAAACTTTCCTAGTTTGTGCAATCTAACAAGACTTAGAAGTTAGTGCATTCGCCTCATTTCTAAAGTAGTTTCTTTAGAAAAAAGAAACATTTTCATTACCGAACACTGTACTATGAGAAATAAGTGAATTCGGTTCTAGGAATCAGTTTAATTTCCTACAAAGATGGTTGAGTGCAGCCAGTTCAAACTTTCCTTGTTAATGTAATCTAAAAGATGGCCAAGTTAGTAGATTCGCCTCATTTGTAAAGGTAGTTTGTTGAGAAAACAAACATCTTTATTGCCAAACATTGTACTGTGTGATATAAGCTCATTCGGTTCTAGGAATCAGTTGCTTTCCTATAAAGAAGGTTGAGGGCAGGAAGTTCAAACTTTCCTTGTTAATGTAATCTAAAACGATGCACAACTTAGTAGATTGGCCTCATTTCCAAAGTCGTTGATTTACAAAACAAACATCTTCATTACCGAACACAATACTATGTGAAAGGAGCTAGTTCGGTTCTAGGAATCACTTCCTTTCCTACGAAGAAGGTTGAGTGCAGCAAGTTCAAAATTTCCTAGTTTGTGTAATCTGACAAGATGTACAAGTTAGTGCATTCGACTCATTTCTAAAGTAGTTTCTTTAGAAAAGAAACATCTTCAGTACCGAACACTGTAATGTGTGAAAAAAAGTGAATTCGGTTCTAGGAATCAGTTTAATTTCTACGAAGATGGTTGAGTGCAGCAAGTTCAAACTTTCCTTGTTAATGTAATCTAAAAAGATGGCCAAGTTAGTAGATTCTCCTCATTTGTAAAGTAGTTTGTTGAGAAAACTAACATCTTCATTGCCGAACATTGTACTGTGTGAAATAAGCTCATTCGGTTCTAGGAATCAGTTGCTTTCCTACAAAGAAGGTTGAGTGCAGCAAGTTCAAACTTTCCTTGTTAATGTAATCTGAAAAGTTGCACAACTTAGTAGATTGCCCTCATTTATAAAGTAGTTTGTTTACAAAACAAACATCTTTATTCCCTAACACTGTACTGTGTGAAATAAGCTCATTCGGTTCTGGGAATCACTTGCTTTCCTACAAAGAAGGTTGAGTGCAGCAAGTTCAAACTTTCCTTTTAATGTAATCTAAAAGATGTACAACTTAGGAGATTGGCCATATTTCTAAAGTAGTTTCTTTAGAAAAGAAATATCTTCAGTACCGAACACTGTACTGTGCGAAATAAGTTAATTCGCTTCTCGGAATCAGTTTGATTTCTACGAAGAAGGTTGAGTGCAGCAAGTTCAAACTTTCCTTGTTAATGTAATCTAAAAAGATGGCCAAATTAGAAGACTCGCCTGATTTGTAAAAGTACTTTGTTGAGAAAACAATCATCATCTTCATTGCGAACATTGTACTGTGTGAAATAAGCTCATTCGGTTCTAGGAATCATTGCTTTCCTACAAAGAAGGTTGAGTGCAGCAAGTTCAAACTTTCCTTGTTAATGTAACCTAAAAAGATGCACAACTTAGTAGATTGGCCTCATTTCTAAAGTAGTTTCTTTAGAAAAGAAACATCTTCAGTACCGAACACTGTACAGTGTGAAATAAGTTAATTGGCTTCTAGGAACCAGTTTAATTTCTACGAAGAAGGTTGAGTGCAGCAAGTACAAATTTTCCTTGTTAATGTAATCTAAAAAGATGGCCAAGTTAGAAGATTCGCCTCATTTGTAAAGTACTTTCTTGAGAAAACAAACATCTTCATTGCCAAACATTGTACTGTGTGAAATAAGCTCATTCGGTTCTAGGAATCAGATGCTTTCCTACAAAGAAGGTTGAGTGCAGCAATTTCAAACATTCCATGTTAATGTAACTGATAATATGTACTACTTAGTAGATTGGTCTCATTTCTAAAGTAGTTTGTTTAGAAAACAAACATCTTCATTAAAAAACACTGTACTATGTGAAATAACCTAGTTATGTTCTAGGAATCACTTGCTTTCCTAAGAAGAAGGTTCAGTGCAGCAAGTTCAAACTGTCCTAGTTTGTGTAATCTAACAAGATGTACAAGTTAGTGCATTCGCCTCATTACTAAAGTAGTTTCTTTAGAAAAGAAACATCATCAGTACTGAGCAGTGTACTGTGTGAAATAAGGTAGTTCGGTTCTAGGAATCAGTTTAATTTGTACGAAGAAGGTTGAGTGCAGCAAGTTCAAACTGTCCTAGTTTGTGTAATTTACCAAGATGTACAAGTTAGTGCATTTGCCTCATTTCTAAAGTAGTTTCTTTAGAAAAGAAACATCATCAGTACCGAGCACTGTACTGTGTGAAATAAGTTAATTCGTTTCTAGGAATCAGTTTCCTTTCTACGAAGATGGTTGAGTGCAGCAAGTTCAAACTTTCTTTGTTAATGTAATCTAAAAAGATGGCCACGTTAGCAGAGTCACCTCATTTGTAAAATAGTTTTTTGAGAAAATTAACATCTTTATTGCCGAACATTGTACTGTGTGAAATAAGCTCATTCGGTTCTAGGAATCAGTTGCTTTCCCACAAAGAAGGTTGAGTGCAGCAATTTCAAACTTTCCTTGTTAATGTAATCTAAAAAGATGGCCAAGTTAGTAGATTCCCCTCATTTGTAAAGTACTTTCTTGAGAAAACAAAAATCTTCATGTTCGAACACTTTACTGTGTGAAATAAGTTCATTCGGTTCTAGGAATCAGTTTAATTTCTCCGAAGAAGGTTCAGTGCAGCAAGTTCAAACTGTCCTAGTTTGTGTAATCTAACAAGATGTACAAGTTAGTGCATTCGCCTCATATCTAAAGTAGTTTCTTTAGAGAAGAAACATCATCAGTACCGAGCACTGTACTGTGTGAAATAAGTTAATTCGTTTCTAGGAATCAGTTTCCTTTCTACGAAGATGGTTGAGTGCAGCAAGTTCAAACTTTCTTTGTTAATGTAATCTAAAAAGATGGCCACGTTAGCAGAGTCACCTCATTTGTAAAATAGTTTTTTTGAAAATTAACATCTTTATTGCGAACATTGTACTGTGTGAAATAAGCTCATTCGGTTCTAGGAATCAGTTGCTTTCCTACAAAGAAGGTTGAGTGCAGCAAGTTCAAACTTTCCTTGTTAATGTAACCTAAAAAGATGCACAACTTAGTAGATTGGCCTCATTTCTAAAGTAGTTTCTTTAGAAAAGAAACATCTTCAGTACCGAACACTGTACAGTGTGAAATAAGTAAATTGGCTTCTAGGAACCAGTTTAATTTCTACGAAGAAGGTTGAGTGCAGCTAGTACAAATTTTCCTTGTTAATGTAATCTAAAAAGATGGCCAAGTTAGAAGATTCGCCTCATTTGTAAAGTACTTTCTTGAGAAAACAAACATCTTCATTGCCGAACATTGTACTGTGTGAAATAAGCTCATTCGGTTCTAGGAATCAGATGCTTTCCTACAAAGAAGGTTGAGTGCAGCAATTTCAAACTTTCCATGTTAATGTAACTGAAAATATGCACTACTTAGTAGATTGGTCTCATTTCTAAAGTAGTTTGTTTAGAAAACAAACATCTTCATTAAAAAACACTGTACTATGTGAAATAACCTAGTTATATTCTAGGAATCACTTGCTTTCCTAAGAAGGTTGAGTGCAGCAAGTTCAAACTTTCCTAGTTTGTGTAATCTAACAAGATGTACAAGTAAGTGGATTCGCCTCATTTCTAACGAGTTCCTTCTGAAAAGAAACATCTTCAGTACCAAACACTGTACTGTGTGAAATAAGTTAATTCGGTTCTAGTAAACAGTTTCCTTTCTACGAAGATGGTTGAGTGCAGCAAGTTCAAACTTTCCTTGTTAATGTAATCTAAAAAGATGCACAACTTTGTAGATTGGCCATATTTCTAAAGTAGTTTCTTTAGAAAAGAAACGTCTTCAGTACTGTACTGTGTGAAATAAGTGAATTTGCTTCTAGGAATCAATTTAATTTCTACGAAGAAGGTTGAGTGCAGCAATTTCAAACTTTCCTTGTTAATGTAATCTAAAAAGATGGCCAAGTTAGAAGATTTGCCTCATTTGTAAAGTACTTTGTTGAGATAACAAACATGTTCATTGCCGAACATTGTACTGTGTGAAATAAGCTCATTCGGTTTTAGGAATCACTTGCTTTCCTACAAAGAAGGTTGAGTGCAGCAAGTTCAAACTTTCCTTGTTAATGTATTCTAAAAAGATGCACAACTTAGGGGATTCGCCTCATTTCTAAAGTAATTCTTTAGAAAAGAAACATCTTCAGTACCGAACACTGTACTGTCTGAAATAAGTTAATTGGGATCTAGGAATCAGTTTCCTTTCTACGAAGATGGTTGAGTGTAGCAAGTTCAAACTTTCCTTTAATGTAATCTAAAAAGATGTCCAAGTTAGTAGATTGCCCTCATTTCTAAAGTAGTTTCTTTAGATAACAAACCTTCATTGACAAACATTGTACTGTGTGAAATGAGCTAATTTGGTTCTCGGAATCAGTTTACTTTCTCTGAAGATGGTTGACTTTAGCAAGTTCAAACTTTCCTTGTTAATGTAATCTAAAAAGATGTCCAAGTTAGTAGATGGCCCTCATTTCTAAAGTAGTTTCTTTAGAAAACAAACGTTCATTGCCAATCATTGTACTGTGTGAAATAAGCTAATTCGGTTGTAGGAATTAGTTTACTTTCTACGAAGATGGTTGAGTTTAGCAAGTTGAAACTTTCCTTGTTAATGTAATCTAAAAAGATGTCCAAGTTAGTAGATTTGCCTCATTGGTAAAGTAGTCTGTTGAGAAAACAAATATCTTCACTGCCAAACATTGTACTGTGTGTAAAAAAGCTAATTTATTTCTAGAAATCACTTGCTTTCCTACGAAGAAAGTTGATTGCAGCAAGTTCAAACTTTCCTCCTTTGTGTAATCTAACAAGATTTACAAGGTAGTGGATTCGCGTCGTTTCTAAAGTGGTTTCCTTATAGAACAAACATCTTCAGTACTGAACACTGTACTGTGTGAAATAAGTTAATTCGGTTCTAGGAATTAGTTTCCTTTCTACGAAGATGGTTTAGTGCAGCAAGTTCAAACTTTCCTTATTAATGTAATCTAAAAATATGGCCAAGTTAGCAGAGTCACCTCATTTGTAAAGTACTTTTTTGAGAAAATTAACATCTTTATTGCCAAACATTGTACTGTGTGAAATAAGCTCATTCGGTTCTAGGAATCATTTACTTTCCTACAAAGAAGGTTGAGTGCAGCAAGTTTCTAACTTACCTTTTTAATGTAATCTAAAAAAGATGCACAACTTAGTATATTGGCCTCATTTCTAAAGTGGTTTCTTTAGAAAGAAACATCTTCAGTACAGAACACTGTACTGTGTGAAATAAGTTAATTAAACTTCTAGGAATCAGTTTAATTTCTACGAAGAAGGTTAAGTGCAGCAAGTTCAAACTTTCCTTGTTAATGTAATCTAAAAAGATGGCCAAGTTAGAAGATTCGCCTCATTTGTAAAGTACTTTGTTGAGAAAACAAACATCTTCATTGCGAACATTGTACTGTATGAAATAAGCTCATTCAGTTCTAGGAATCAGTTGCTTTCCTACAAAGAAGGTTGAGTGCAGCAATTTCAAACTTTCCTTGTTAATGTAATCTAAAAAGATGGCCAAGTTAGTAGATTCGCCTCATTTGTAAAGTATTTTGTTGAGAAAACAAAAATCTTCACGTTCGAACACTGTACTGTGTGAAATAAGCTCATTTGGTTCTAGGAATCAGTTCCTTTCCTACAAAGAAGGTTGAGTGCAGCAAGTTCAAACTTTCCTTGTTAATGTAACCTAAAAAGATGCACAACATAGTAGATTGGCCTCATTTCTAAAGTAGTGTGTTTAGAAAACAAACATCTTCATTAACGAACACTGTACTATGTGAAATAAGCTAGTTCTTTTCTAGGAATCACTTGCTTTCCTACTAAGAAGGTTGAGTGCAGCAAGTTCAAACTTTCCTAGTTTGTGTAATCTAACAAGATGTACAAATTAGTGGGTTTGCGTCATGTCTAAATTAGTTTCTTTAGAAAACAAACATCTTCAGTACCGAACACTGTACTCTGTGAAATAAGTGAATTCGCTTCTAGGGATCAGTTTAATTTCTACAAAGAAGGTTGAGTGCAGCAAGTTCAAATTTTCCTAGTTTTTGTAATCTAACAAGATGTACAAGTTAGTTGATTCGCCTCATTTCTAACGTAGTTCGTTTAGAAAAGAAAAATCTTGACCACCAAAAACTGTACTGTGTTAAATAAGTTAATTCGCTTCTAGGATTCAGTTTAATTTCTACAAAGATGGTTGAGTTTAGCAAGTTCAAACTCTCCTTGTTAATGTAATCTAAAAAGATGGCCAAGTTTGTAGATTTGCCTCATTTCTAAAGCAGTGTCTTTAGAAAACAAACCTTCATTGCCAAACATTATACTGTGTGAAATGAGCTAATTCGGTTCTAGGAATGAGTTTACTTTCTACGACGATGGCTGAGTTTAGCAAGTTCAAACTTTCTTTGTTAATGTAATCTAAAAAGATGCACAAATTAGTGGATTCGCCTCATTTGCAAAATAATTTCATTAGAAAAGAAACATCTTCAGTACCGAACACTGTACTGTGTGAAATGAATGAATTCGCTTCTAGGAATCAGTTTAATTTCTACGAAGATGGTTGAGTGCAGCAAGTTCAAACTTTCCTTGTTAATGTGATTTGCAAAGATGGCCAAGTTAGTAGATTCACCTCATTTGTAAAGTAGCTTGTTGAGAAAACAAACATCTTCATTGACGAACATTGTACTGTGTGAAAAAAGCTAATTCGGATCTAGAATTCCGTTGCTTTCCTACAAAGACGGTTGTGTGCAGCAAGTTCAAATATTCCTTGTTAATGTATTCTAAAAAGATGCACAACTTAGTGGATTCGCCTCATTTCTAAAGTAATTTCTTTAGAAAAGAAACATCTTCAGTACCGAACACTGTACTTTGTGAAATACGTTAATTCGTTTCTAGGAATCAGTTTAATTTCTACGAAGATGGTTGAGGGCAGCAAGTTCAAACTTTCCTTGTTAATGTAATCTGCAAAGATGGCCAAGTTAGTAGATTCACTTCATTTGTAAAGTAGTTTGTTGAGAAAACAAACATCTTCATTGCCGAACATTGTACTGTGTGAAAAAAGCTAATTCGGATCTAGAATTCAGTTGCTTTCCTACAAAGACGGTTGAGTGCAGCAAGTTCAAACATTCCTTGTTAATGTATTCTAAAAGATGCACAACTTAGGGGATTCGCCTCATTTCTAAAGTAATTCTTTAGAAAAGAAACATCTTCAGTACCGAACACTGTACTGTCTGAAATAAGTTAATTGGGATCTAGGAATCAGTTTCCTTTCTACGAAGATGGTTGAGTGTAGCAAGTTCAAACTTTCCTTGTTAATGTAATCTAAAAAGATGTCCAAGTTAGTAGATTGCCCTCATTTCTAAAGTAGTTTCTTTAGATAACAAACCTTCATTGACAAACATTGTACTGTGTGAAATGAGCTAATTCGGTTCTAGGAATCAGTTTACTTTCTCACGAAGATTGTTGAGTTTAGCAAGTTCAAACTTTCCTTGTTAATGAAATCTAAAAAGATGTCCAAGTTAGTAGATTGCCCTCATTTCTAAAGTAGTTTCTTTAGAAAACAAACGTTCATTGCCAATCATTGTACTGTGTGAAATAAGCTAATTCGGTTGTAGGAATTAGTTTTACTTTCTCTGAAGATAGTTGAGTTCAGCAAGTTGAAACTTTCCTTGTTAATGTAATCTAAAAGATGTCCAAGTTAGTAGATTTGCCTCATTGGTAAAGTAGTCTGTTGAGAAAACAAATATCTTCACTGCCAAACATTGTACTGTGTGTAAAAAGCTAATTTATTTCTAGAAATCACTTGCTTTCCTACAATGACGGTTTAGTGCAGCAAGTTCAAACTTTCCTTGTTAATATAATCTAAAAAACATGCACAACGTATTAGATTGGCCTCATTTCTAAAGTAGTTTCTTTAGAAAAGAAACATCTTCAGTACGAACACTGTACTGTGTGAAATAAGTTAATTAAGCTTCTCGGAATCAGTTTAATTTTCTGAAGAAAGGTTGATTGCAGCAAGTTCAAATTTCCCTAGTTTGTGTAATCTAACAAGATATACAAGTTAGTGGATTCGCCTCATTTCTAATGTAGTTCCTTTAGAAAAGAAACATCTTCAGTACCAAACACTGTAGTGTGTGAAATAAGTTAATTAAGCTTCTAGGAATCAGTTTAATTTCTATGAAGAAGGTTGAGTGCAGCAAGTTCAAACTTTCCTTGTTAATGTAATCTAAAAGATGGCCAAGTTAGAAGATTCGCCTCATTTGTAAAGTACTTTGTTGAGAAAACAAATATCTTCATTGCCGAACATTGTACTGTGTGAAATAAGCTCATTCGTTTCTAGGAATCAGTTGCTTTCCTACAAAGAATGTTGAGTGCAACAAGTTCAAACTTTCCTTGTTAATGTAATCTAAAAGATGTCCAAGTTAGTAGATTTGCCTCATTTGTAAAGTAGTTTGTTGAAAACAAACATCTTCATTGCCGAACATTGTACTGTGTGAAAAAGCTAAGTCGGATCTAGAATTCAATTGCTTTCTTATAAAGACGGTTGAGTGCAGCAAGTTCAAACATTCCTTGTTAATGTAATCTCAAAAGATGCACAACTTAGTGAATTCGCCTCATTTCTAAAGTAATTTCTTTAGAAAAGAAACATCTTCAGTACCGAACAGTGTACTGTGTGAAATAAGTTAAAACCCTTCTAGGAATCAGTTTAATTTCTCGAAGATGGTTGAGTGCACCCAGTTCAAACTTTCCTTGTTATTGTAATCTGCAAAGATGGCCAAGTTAGTAGATTCACCTCATTTGTAAAGTAGTTTGTTTAGAAAACAAACATCTTCATTACCGAACATTGTACAGTGTGAAAAAAGGTAATTCGGATCTCGAATTGAGTTGCTTTCCTACATAGACGGTTGAGTGCAGCAAGTTCAAACATTCCTTTTTAATGTATTCCAAAAAGATGCACAACTTAATGCATTCGCCTCATTTCTAAAGTAATTTCTTTAGAAAAGAAACATCTTCAATGCGGAACACTGTACTGTGTGTAATGTTAATTAAGCTTCTAGGAATCAGTTTAATTTCTCGAAGATCGTTGAGTGCAGCAATTTCAAACTTTCCTTGTTAATGTAATCTAAAAAAGATGGCCAAATTTCTAGATTAGCCTCATTTGTAAAGTACTTTGTTGAGAAAACAAACATCTTCATTGCGAACATTGTACTGTGTGAATTAAGCTCATTCGGTTCAAGGAATCACTTGCTTTCCTACAAAGAAGGTGTAGTGCAGCAAGTTCAAACATTCCTTGTTAATGTAACATAAAAACATGCACAACTTAGTAGATTGGCCTCATTTCTAAAGTAGTTTGTTTAGAAAACAAACATCTTCGTTACCGAACACTCTACTATGTGAAATGAGCTAGTTCGGTTCTAGGAATCACTTGCTTTCCTACGAAGAAGGTTGAGTGCAGCAAGTTCAAACTTTCCTAGTTTTGGTAATCTAACAAGATGTACAAGTTAGTTGATTGGCGTCATATCTAAAGTAGTTTCTTTAGAAAACAAACCTTCATTGCCAAACATTGTGCTGGGTGAATTGAGCTAATTCGGTTCTAGGAATCAGTTTACTTTCTATGAAGATGGTGGAGTGCAGCAAGTTCAAACTTTCCTTGTTAATGTAATCTAAAAAGATGTCCAAGTTAGTAGATTTGACTCATTTGTAAGGTACTTTGTTCAGAAAACAAACATCTTCATTGTGGAATATTGTACTGTGTGAAAAAAGTTAATTCGAATCTAGAAATCATTCGCTTTACTACAAAGACGGTTGAGTGCAGCAATTTCAAACATTCCTTGTTAATATAATCTAAAAAGATGCACAACTTAGTGGATTCGCCTCATTTCTAATGTAATTTCTTTAGAAAAGAAACATCTTCAGTACCGAACACTGTACTGTGTGAAATAAGGTAATTCGGTTCTAGGAAATCAGTTTAATTTCTACGAAGATGGTTGAGTGCAGCAAGTTCAAACTTTCCTTGTTAATGTAATCTAAAAAGATGGCCAAGTTAGTAGATTCGCCTCATTTGTAAAGTAGTTTGTTGAGAAAACAAACATCTTCATTGCCAAACATTGTACTGTGTGAAATAATCTCATCCGGTTCTATGAATCAGTTGCTTTCCTACAAAGAAGGTTGAGTGCAGCAAGTTCAAACTTTCCTTGTTAATGTAATCTGAAAAGTTGCACAACTCAGTAGATGGGCCTCATTTCTAAAGTAGTTTGTTTAGAAAAAAAACATCTTCATTACCAAACACTATACTATGTGAAATGAGCTAGTTCGGTTCTAGGAATCACTTGATTTCCTACGAAGAAGGTTGAGTGCAGCAAGTTCAAACTTTCCTCGTTTGTGTAATCTAACTAGATTTACAAGTTAGTGGATTCGTGTCATTTCTAACGTGGTTTCCTTATAAAAGAAAAATCTTCAGTAGTGAACACTGTACTGTGTGAAATAAGTTAATTCGGTTCTAGGAATCAGTTTCCTTTCTGCGAAGATGGTTGAGTGCAGCAAGTTCAAACTTTCCTTGTTAATGTAATCTAAAAAGATGGCCAAGTTAGCAGAGTCAGCTCACTTGTAAAGTAGTTTGTTGAGAAAATTAACATCTTTATAATGAACATTGTACTGTGTGAAATAAGCTCATTTTGGTTCTAGGAATCACTTGCTTTCCTACAAAGAAGGTTTGAGTGCAGCAAGTTCAAACTTTCCTTGTCAATGTAATGTAAAAAGATGCACAACTTAGTACATTGGCCTCATTTCTAAAGTAGTTTCTTTAGAAAGAAACATCTTCAGTACCGAACACTGTACTGTGTGAAGTAAGTTATTTCGCTTCTAGCAATCACTTTAATTTCTACAAATTAGGTTGAGTGCAGCAAGTTCAAACTTTCCTTGTTAATGTAATCTAAAAGATGGCCAAGTGAAGATTCGCCTGATTTGTAAAAGTACTTTGTTGAGAAAACAAACATCTTCATTGCGAACATTGTACTGTATGAAATAAGCTCATTCGGTTCTAGGAATCACTTGCTTTCCTACAAAGAAGGTTGAGTGCAGCACGTTCAAACTTTCCTTGTTAATGTAATCTAAAAAGATTCTCAACTTAGTAGATTGGCCTCATTTCTAAAGTAGATTCTTTGGAAAAGAAACATCTTCACTACCGAACACTGTACTGTGTGAAATAAGTTAATTCGCTTCTAAGAATCAGTTTATTTTCTACGAAGAAGGTTGAGTGCAGCTGGTTCAAACGTTCCTTGTTAATGTAAACTAAAAAGATGCACAACTTAGTAGATTGGCCTCAATTGTAAAGTACTTTGTTGAGAAAACAAACATCTTCATTGCCGAACATTGTACTGTGTGATATAAGCTCATTTGGTTCTGGGAATCAGTTGCTTTCCTACAAAGAAGGTTGAGTGCAGCAAGTTCAAAATTTCCTTGTTAATGTAATCTAAAGAGATGCACAACTTAGTAGATTGGCCCCATTTCTAAAGTAGTTTGTTTAGAAAACAAACATCTTCATTACCAAACACTGTACTATGTGAAATAAGCTAGTTCCGTTCTAGGAATCACTTGTTTTCCTACGAAGAAGGTTGAGTGCAGCAAGTTCAAACTTTCCTAGTTTGTGTAATTTAACAAGATGTACAAGTTAGTGCATTCGCCTCATTTCTAAAGTAGTTTCTTTAGAAAAGAAACATCGTCAGTACCAAACACTGTACTGTGTGAAATAAGGTAATTCGGTTCTAGGAATCAGTTTAATTTCTACGAAAATTGTTGAGTGCAGCAAGTTCAAACTTTCCTTGTTAATGTAATCTGAAAAGATGCACAACTTAGTAGATTGGCCTCATTTCTGAAGTTGTTTCTTTAGAAAACATACATCTTCATTACCGAATTCTGTACTATGTGAAATGAACTAGTTCGATTCTAGGAATCACTTGCTTTCCCTGAAGAAGGTTGAGTGCAGGAAGTTCAAACTTTCCTAGTTTGTGTAATCTAACAAGATGTACAAGATAGTGGTTTCGAGTCGTTTCTAAAGTGGTTTCTTTAGAAAACAAACATCTTCAGTACTGAGCACTGGACTGTGTGAAATAAGTTAGTCGGTTATAGGAATCAGTTTCCTTTTTACGAAGATGGCTGATTGCAGCAAGTTCAAACTTTCCTTGTTAATGTAATCCAGAAAGATGGCCAAGTTAGCAGATTCACCTCATTTGTAAGGTAGTTTGTTGAGAAAATTAACATCTTTATTGCGAACATTGTACTTTGTGAAATAAGCTCATTAGGTTCTAGGAATCAGTTGCTTTCCTACAAAGAAGGTTCAGTGCAGCAAGTTCAAACTTTCCTTGTTAATGTAATCTAAAAAGATTCATAACTTAGTAGATTGGCCTCATTTCTAAAGTAGTTTCTTTAGAAAAGAAACATCTTCAGTGCGAACACTGTACAGTGTGAAATAAGTTAATTAAGCTTCTAGGAATGAGTTTAATTTCTACGAAGAAGGTTGAGTGCAGCAGTTCAAACTTTCCTTGTTAATGTAATCTAAAAAGATGGCCAAGTTAGAAGATTCGCCTCATTTGTAAAGTACTTTTTGAGAAAACAAGCATCTTTATTACCAACATTGTACTGTGTGAAATAAGCTCATTCGGTTCTAGGAATGTGTTGCTTTCTACAAAGAAGGTTGAGTTTACCAAGTTCAAACTTTCCTTGTTAATGTAATCTAAAAAGTTGCCCAAGTTAGTAGATTCACCTCCTTTCTAAAGTAGTTTCTTTAGAAAACAAACCTAAATTGCCAAACTTTGTACTGTGTGAAATGAGCTAATTCGGTTCTAGGAATCAGTTTACTTTCTCTGAAGATAGTTGAGTTCAGCAAGTTCAAACTTTCCTTGTTAATGTAACCTCAAAAGATGTCCAAGTTAGTAGATTTGACTCATTTGTAAAGTTGTTTGTTTAGAAAACAAACATCTTCATTACCGAACATTGTACTGTGTGAAAAAAGCTAATTCGGATCTAGAAATTCAGTTGCTTTCTTACAAAGAGCGGTTGAGTGCGGCAAGTTCAAACATTCCTTGTTAATGTAATCTAAAAGATGCACAACTTAGTGGATTTGCCTCATTTCTAAAGTAATTTCTTTAGAAAAGAAACATCTTCAGTACCGAACACTGTACCGTGTGAAATAAGTTAATTCGCTTCTAGGAATCAGTTTAATTTCAACGAAGATGGTTGAGGACAGCAAGTTCAAACTTTCCTTGTTAATGTAATCTAAAAAGATGGCCAAGTTAGTAGATTCACCTCGTTTGTAAAGTAGTTTGTTGAAAACAAACATCTTCTTTGCCAAACATTGTATCGTGTGAAAAAGCGTAGTCGGATCTTGAATTCAGTTGGTTTCTAAAAAGACGGTTGAGTGCAGCAAGTTCAAACATTCCTTCTTAATGTATTCTAAAAAGATGCACAATTTAGTAGATTGGCCTCATTTCAAAAGTAGTTTGTTTAGAAAACAAACATCTTCATTACCGAACACTGTACTATGTGAAATAAGCTAGTTCCGTTCTAGGAATCACTTGCTTTCCTACGAAGAAGGTTGAGTGCAGCAAGTTCAAACTTTCCTAGTTTGTGTAATCTAACAAGATGTACAAGTTACTGGATTCTCGTCATTTCTAAATTAGTTTCTTTAGAAAACAAACATCTTCAGTTCCGAACAGTGTACTGTGTGAAATAAGTTAATTCGGTTCTAGGAATCAGTTTCCTTTCTACGAAGATGGTTGAGTTTAGCAAGTTCAAACTTTCCTTGTTAATGTAATCTAAAAAGATGTCCAAGTTAGTACATTAGCCTCATTTCTAAAGTAGTTTCTTTAGAAAACAAACCTTCATTGCCAAACTTTGTACTGTGTGAAATGAGCTAATTCGGTTCTAGAAATCAGTTTTACTTTCTCGAAGATGGTTGAGTGCAGCAAGTTCAAACTTTCCTTGTTAATGTAATCTAAAAAGATGGCCAAATTAGCAGATTCACCTCATTTGTAAGGTAGTTTGTTGAGTAAATTAACATCTTTATTGCGAATATTTGTACTGTGTGAAATAAGCTCATTCAGTTCTAGGAATCAATTGCTTTCCTACAAAAGAATTTTGAGTGCAGCAAGTTCAAACTTTCCTTGTTAATGTAATCTAAAAGATGCACAACTTAGTAGATTCACCTCATTTCTAAAGTAGTTTCTTTAGAAAAAAAATATCATGTTCTCTCCAGGTTTCTGTGGTTGAGTATTCCCTCCATTAGGCCTGCTGAAGGATCACTGTTTTAGCCTGTTGTTCAGAGTAAAGGGTTTTGTATTATTTTTCCCTTCTGGGTCCCAATTTGTATCCCCCTTGTCTTCCTCCCACCTTCTGATTCCCTCCCACCATTACCCTCCCTCCATCCCACCCTCCTTCTTGTCTCGTCCTCAGAGTGTTTATTAGGTTTGGCCACATGTCACGTGGAATCCGGTTAGGGCGATAGATCCACTCAGTGGAGTGGAACTCATTGCTGGAACTGGGAAATAAGTCAAAGCCATGTACAAAAACGAGCTCAGTCTCCAAGATCTCGTGGCCACCAAATGTGGGCTAGAAGAGAGCCAATGAATATAAATTTCCCTCTAAAACATATATGGTTATCCCTTCTATCTAGTACTAACTTCTCTCTCCGTTGGAGAATTTGCTTATCTCTTTTCAGGTGGACAATGAACCTGAAGGGAGGATCAGCTAACCACACCTCACCAGCTGAAACAAAAAGAAAACGCAGGGGAAGGGCAAGAATACAGCACTCAAGGCGATCACAACACCAGAAAAAGGCTGAAGGAGATAAATACAGAGAACATCCAACTCCAGTCATTAGCCAGATATCCAGAGACACAGAGGCTCCCAAAACCTCATCAAGGAAGCAGAAGTAAAATGACCCCAATGTGGCTCAGAAACTCGCGGAAGAGGGGCGGAAAGATTGTTAGAGTCACAAGTTGGGGCATTATGCACAGAGACTGGGGCCTATCCACCAGAACTCTTGAGCAAACTCACAATGCATGATAAACATTCCCCATTGATGAGGGCCCCTTTGAAAGTGGGAGGAAGGGGGAGGAGGACAATGGAACCAATACTATGAATGTAAAATCAGAATAGTATAAATAAAAAATATATATTGATAAATAAAGGAGACAAAGAAAATTATAAAACTGAAAGTTTAAAATTTTTAAAGAAAAAAAAAAAATATCTTCAGTACCGAATACTGTACTGTGTGAAATAAGTGAATTAAGTTCTTCTAGGAATCAGTTTAATTTTCTGAAGAAAGTTGAGTGCAGCAAGATCAAACTTTCCTTGTTTGTGTAATCTAACAAGATATACAAGGTAGTGGATTCGCTTCATTTCTAAAGTAGTTTCTTTAAAAACAAACCTTCATTGCCAAACATTGTACTGTGTGAAATAGCTAATTCGGTTCTAGGAATCAGTTTACTTTCTACGAAGATGGTTGAGTTTAGCAAGTTCAAACATTCCTTTTTAATGTAATCTAAAAAGATGTCAAGTTAGTAGATTCGCCTCATTTCTAAAGTAGTTTCTTTAGAAAACAAACCTTCATTATAAACATTGTATTGTGTGAAAGAGATAATTCGGTTCTAGGAATCTGTTTACTTTCTATGAAGATGGTTGAGTTTAGCAAGTTCAAACGTTCCTTGTTAATGTAATCTAAAAGATGGCCAGGTTAGTAGATTCGCCTCATTTGTAAAGTAGTTTGTTGAAAACAAACATCTTCATTGCCAAACATTGTACTGTGTGAAATAAGCTAATACGGTTCTAGGAATCAGTTGCTTTCCCACAAAGAAGGTTGAGTGCAGCAAGTTCAAACTTTCCTTGTTAATGTAATCTAAAAAGATGGCCAAGTTAGAAGATTCGACTCATTTGTAAAAAGTACTTTGTTGAGAAAACAAACATCTTCATTGCGAACATTGTACTGTGTGAAATAAAGCTCATTCGGTTCTAGGAATCAGTTGCTTTCCTACAAAGAAGATTGAGTGCAGCAAGTTCAAACTTTCCTTGTTAATGTAATCTAAAAAGATGCACAACTTAGTAGATTGGCCTCATTTCTAAAGTAGTTTCTTTAGAAAAGAAACATCTTCAGTACCGAACACTGTACTGTGTGAAATGAGTTAATTCGCTTTTAGGAATCAGTTTAATTTCTACGAAGATGGTTGAGTGCAGCAAGTTCAAACTTTCCTTGTTAATGTAATCTAAAAAGATGGCCAAGTTAGAAGATTCGCCTCATTTGTAACGTACTTTGTTGAGAAAACAAACATCTTCATTGCCAAACATTGTACTGTGTGAAATAAGCTCATTCGGTTCTAGGAATCAGTTGCTTTCCTACAAAGAAGGGTGAGTGCAGCAAGTTCAAACTTTCCTTGTTAATGTAATCTGAAAAGATGCACAACTTAGGAGATTGGCCTCATTTCTAAAGTAGTTTGTTTAGAAAACAAAGATGTTCATTACGAACACTGTACTATGTGAAATGAGCTAGTTAGGTTCTAGGAATCACTTGCTTTCCTACAAAGTAGGTTGAGTGCAACAAGTTCAAACTTTAGTAGATAGTGTAATCTAACAGGAGATGTACAAGTTAAAGGTTTTGAGTCGTTTCTAAAGTGGTTTTTAGAAAACAAACATCTTCAGTACAGAGCACTGTACTGTGTGAAATAAGTTAATTCGATTCTAGGAATCAGTTTCCTTTATACGAAGATGGTTGAGTGCAGCAACGTCAAACTTTCCTTGTTAATGTAATCTAAAAAGATGGCCAAATTAGCAGATTCACCTCATTTGTAAGGTAGTTTGATGAGAAAATTAACATCTTTATTTCGAACATTGTACTGTGTGAAATAAGCTCATTCGGTTCTGGGAATCACTTGCTTTCCTACAACAAAGAAGGTTGAGTGCAGCAAGTTCAAACTTTCCCTGTTAATGTAATCTAAAAAGATGCACAACTTCGTAGATTGACCTCATTTCTAAAGTAGTTTCTTTAGAAAAGAAACATCTTCAGTACCGAACACTGTACTGTGTGAAATGAGTTAATTCGCTTCTAGGAATCAGTTTAATTTCTATGAAGATGGTTGAGTGCAGCAAGTTCAAACTTTCCTAGTTTGTGTAATCTAACAAGATGTACAAGTTAGTGGATTCGCCTTATTTCTAAAGTAGTTTCAGAAAGAAACATCTTCATTGCGAACACTGTACTGTGTGAAATAAGTTAATTCGGTTCTAGGAATCCGTTTCCTTTCTACGAAGATGGTTCAGTTTAGCAAATTCAAATTTTCCTTGGTAATGTCATCTAAAAAGATGTCCAAGTTAGTAGATTCGCCTCATTTCTAAGGTAGTTTCTTCAGAAAACAAACCTAAATTGCCAAACTGTGTACTGTGTGAAATGAGCTAATTCGGTTCTAGGAATCAGTTTACGTTCTACAAGATGGTTGAGTGCAGCAAGTTTAAACTTTCCTTGTTAATGTGCTCTAAAGAGATGTCAAGTTAGTAGATTTGCCTCATTGGTAAAGTAGTTTGTTGAAAACAAACATCTTCATTGCCGAACATTGTACTGTGTGAAAAAGCTAATTTAGTTCCAGAATTCGGTTGCTTTCCTATAAAGAAGGTTGAGTGCAGCCAGTTCAAACTTTCCTTGTTAATGTAATCTAAAAGATTCACAAGTTAGTAGATTGGCCTCATTTCTAAAGTATTTTCTTTAGAAAATAAACATCTTCATTGCCGAACACTGTACTGTGTGAAATAAGTTAATTCGGTTCTAGGAATCAGTTTAATACGAAGAAGGTTGAGTGCAGCAAGTTCAAACTTTCCTTGTTAATGTAATCTAAAAAGATGCACAACATAGTAGATTGGCCTCATTTCGAAAGTAGTTTGTTTAGAAAACAAACATCTTTATTACCGAACACTGTACTATGTGAAATAAGCTAGTTCCGTTCTAGGAATCACTTGGTTTCCTACAAAGAAGGTTGAGTGCAGCAAGTTCAAATTTTCCTAGTTTGTGTAATCTAACAAGATATACAAGGTAGTGCATTCGCCTCATTTCTAAAGTAGTTTCTTTAGAAAAGAAACATCTTCAGTACCGAACACTGTTCTGTGTGAAATAAAGTAATTCGGTTCTAGGAATCAGTTTAATTTCTCTACAAAGATGGTTGAGTGCAGCAAGTTCAAACTTTCCTTGTTAATGTAATCTAAAAGATGGCTAAGTTAGCAGAGTCACCTCATTTGTAAAGTATTTTCTTGAGAAAATTAACATCTTTATTGCGAACATTGTACTGTGTGAAATAAGCTCATTCGGTTCCAGGAATCTCTTGATTTCCTACAAAGAAGGTTGAGTGCAGCAAGTTCAAACTTTCCTTGTTAAGGTAATCTAAAAAGATGCACAACTTAGTAGATTGGCCTCATTTCTAAAGTAGTTTGTTTAGAAAAGAAACATCTTCAGTACCCGAACACTGTACAGTGTGAAATAAGTTAATTAGCTTCAAGGAAACAATTTAATTTCTACAAAGAAGGTTGAGTACAGCAAGGTCAAACTTTCCATGTTAATGTTATCTAAAAAGATGGCCAAGTTAGAATATTCGCCTCATGTGTAAAGTAGTTTTTGAGAAAACAAACATCTTCATTGCGAACATTGTACTGTGTGAAATAAGCTCATTCGGTTCTAGGAATCAGTTGCTTTCCTACAAAAGAATTTTGAGTGCAGCAAGTTCAAACTTTCCTTGTTAATGTAATCTAAAAAGATGCACAACTTAGTAGATTGGCCTCCTTTCTAAAGTAGTTTGTTTAGAAAACAAACATCATCATTACCGAACACTGTACTATGTGAAAAATGAGCAAGTTCCGTTCTAGGAATCACTTGCTTTCCCCTGAAGAAGGTTGAGTGGAGCAAGTTCAAACTTTCCTAGTTTGTGTAATCTAAGAAGATGTACAAGTTAGTGGTTTCGAGTCGTTTCTATAGTGGTTTCTTTAGAAAACAAACATCTTCAGTACTGAACACTGTACTGTGTGAAATAAGCTCATTCGGTTCTAGGAATCAGTTGCTTTCCTACAAAGATGATTGAGTTTAGCAAGGTCAAACTTTCCTTGTTAATGTAATCTAAAAGATCTCCAAGTTAGTAGATTTGCCTCATTTCTAAAGTAGTTTCTTTAGAAAAGAAACATCTTCAGTACCGAACACTGTTCTGTGTGAAATAAGGTAATTCGGTTCTCGGAATCAGTTGCTTTCCTACAAAGAAGGTTGAGTGCAGCAAGTTCAAACTTTCCTTGTTAAAGTAATCTAAAAGATGCACAACTTAGTAGATTGGCCTCATTTCTAACGTAGTTTGTTTATAAAACAAACATCTTCATTACCGAACACTGTACTATGTGAAATAAGCTAGTTCCGTTCTAGGAATCACTTGGTTTCCTACGAAGAAGAAGGTTGAGTGCAGCAAGTTCAAACTTTCCTAGTTTGTGTAATCTAACAAGATGTACAAGTTAGTGCATTCGCCTCATTTCTAAAGTAGTTTCTTTAGAAAAGAACCATCTTCAGTGCGAAACTGTTCTGTGTGAAATAAGGTAATTCGGTTCTAGGAATCAGTTTAATTTCTACGAAGATGGTTGAGTGCAGCAAGTTCAAACTTTCCTTGTTAATGTAATCTAAAAAGATGCACAACTTAGTAGATTGGCCTCATTTCTAAAGTAGTTTGTTTACAAAACAAACATCTTAATTACCGAACACTATACTATGTGACATGAGCTAGTTCGGTTCTAGGAATCACTTGCGTTCCTACGAAGAAGGTTGAGTGCAGCAGGTTCAAACTTTCCTCGTTTGTTTAATCTAACAAGATGTACCAGTTAGTAGATTTGCCTCATTTGTAAAGTGGTTTGTTGAGCAAACAAACATCTTCATTGCGGAATATTGTACTGTGTGAAAAAAGTTAATTCGAATCTGGAATTCAGTCGCTTTCCTACAAAGACGGTTGAGTGCAGCAATTTCAAACATTCCTTGTTAATGTAATCTAAAAGGATGCACAACTTAGTGGACTCGCCCCATTTCTAAAGTAATTTCTTTAGGAAAGAAACATCTTCAGTACTGAACACTGTACTGTGTTAAATAAGTTAATTCGCTTCCAGGAATCAGTTTAATTTCTACGAAGATGGTTGAGTGCAGCAAGTTCATACTTTCCTTGTTAATGTAATCAGCAAAGATGGCCAAGTTAGTAGATTCACCTCATTTGTAAAGTAGTTTGTTAAGAAAACACAAACATCTTCATTCTTAGCGGAACAAATGTACTGTGTGAAAAAAGCTAATTCGGATCTAAAATTTTGTTGCTTTCCTACAAAAGGTTGAGTGCAGTGCAGCAAGTTCAAACATTCCTTGTTAATGTATTCTAAAAGATGTGCACAACGTAGGGGATTAGCCTCATTTCTAAAGTAATTTCTTTAGAAAAGAAACATCTTCAGTACCGAACACTGTACTGTGTGAAATAAGGTAATTCGGTTCTAGGAATCAGTTTAATTTCTACGAAGATGGTTGAGTGCAGCAAGATCAAACTTTCCTTGTTAATGTAATCTAAAAAGATGGCCAAGTTAGCAGAGTCACCTCATTTGTAAAGTATTTTGTTGAGAAAATTAACATCTTCATTCCCAAACATTGTATTGCGTGAAATAAGCTCATTCGGTTTCAGGAATCTCTTGCTTTCCTACAAAGAAGGTTGAGCGCAGCAAGTTCAAAATTTCCTTGTTAATGTAATCTAAAAAGATGCACAACTTAGTAGATTGGCCTCATTTCTAAAGTAGTTTGTTTAGAAAAGAAACATCTTCTGTACCGAACACTGTACAGTGTGAAATAAGTTAATTGTTCTCAAGGAATCAGTTTAATTTCTACGAAGAAGGTTTAGTACAGCAAGTTCAAACTTTCCTTGTTAATGTAATCTAAAAAGATGGCCAAGTTAGCAGATTCGCCTCATTTGTAAAAAGTAGTTTGTTGAGAAAACAAACATCTTCATTGCTGAACATTGTACTGTGTGAAATAAGCTCATTCGGTTCTAGGAATCAGTTGCTTTCCTACAAGGAAGGTTGAGTGCAGCAAGTTCAAACTTTCCTTGTTAATGTAATCTAAAAAGATGCACAGCTTAGTAGATTGGCCTCATTTCTAAAGTAGTTTGTTTAGAAAACAAACATCATCATTACCGAACACTGTACTATGTGAAATGAGCTAGTTCCATCCTATTAATCAGTTGCTTTCCTACGAAGAAGGTTGAGTGCATCAAGTTCAAACTTTCCTAGTTTGTGTAATCTGAGAAGATGTACAAGTTAATGGTTTCAGTCGTTTCTAAAGTGGTTTGTTTAGAAAACAAACATCTTCAGTACTGAGCACTGTACTGTGTGAAATAAGTTAATCGATTCTAGGAATCAGTTTCCTTTCTCTGAAGATGGTTGAGTGCAGCAAGTTCAAACTTTCCTTGTTAACGTAATCTAAAAAGATGGCCAAGTTAGCAGATTCACCTCATTTGTAAGGTAGTTTGTTGAGAAAATTAACATCTTTATTGCGAACATTGTACTGTGTGAAATAAGCTCATTCGGTTCTAGGAATCAGTTGCTTTCCTACAAAGAAGGTTAGTGCAGCAAGTTCAAACTTTCCTTGTTAATGTAATCTAAAAGATGCACACCTTAGTAGATTGGTCTCATATCTAAAGTAGTTCCTTTAGAAAGAAACATCTTCAGTACCGAACACTGTACTGTGTGAAATAAGTGAATTAAGCTTCAAGGAAAGAGTTTAATTTCTACGAAGAAGGTTGAGTGCAGCAAGTTCAAACTTTCCTAATTTGTGTAATCTAACAAGATATACAAGTTACTTTATTCGTGTCATTTCTAAATTAGTTTCTTTAGAAAAAAAACATCTTCAGTACCGAACACTGTAATGTGTGAAATAAGTTATTCGGTTCTAGGAATCAGTTTCCTTTCTACGAAGATTGTTGAGTTTAGCAAGTTCAAACTTTCCTTGTTAATGTAATCTAAAAGATGTCCAAGTTAGTAGATTCACCTCATTTCTAACGTAGTTTCTTTGCAAAACAAACCTAAATTGCCAAACTTTGTACTGTGTGAAATGAGCTAATTCGGTTCTAGGAATCAGTTTACTTTCTACGAAGATGGTTGAGTTTAGCAAGTTCAAACTTTCCTTGTTAATGTGCTCTAAAAAGATGTCCAAGTTAGTAGATTTGCCTCATTGCTAAAGTAGTATATTTGAAAACAAACATCTTCATTGCTGAACATTGTACTGTGTGTAAAAAGCTAATTCGGTTCTAGAATTCAGTTGCTTTCCTACAAAGAAGGTTGAGTGCAGCCAGTTCAAACTTTCCTTGCTAATGTAATCTAAAAGATGCACAACGTAGTATATTGGCCTCATTTCTAAAGTAGTTTCCTTAGAAAAAAACATCTTCAGTACCGAACACTGTACTGTGTGAAATAAGTTAATTAAGTTCTGAGAATCATTTAACTTCTACGAAGAAGGTTGAGTGCAGCAAGTTCAAACTTTCCTACTTTGTGTAATCGAACAAGATGTACAAGTTAGTGCATTCGCCTCATTTCAATAGTAGTTTCTTTAGAAAAGAAACATATTCAGTACCGAACACTGTACTGTGTGAAATAAGGTAATTCGGTTCTAAGAATCAGTTTAATTTCTCTGAAGATGGTTGAGTGCAGCAAGTTCAAACTTTCCTTGTTAATATAATCTAAAAAGATGCACAACTTAGTAGATTGGCCTCATTTCTAAAGTAGTTTGTTTACAAAACAAACATCTTCATTACCAAACACTATACTATGTGAAATGAGCTAGTTCGGTTCTAGGAATCACTTGCTTTCCCTACTGAAGAAGGTTGAGTGCAACAAGTTCATACTTTCCTAGTTTGTGTAATCTAACAAGATGTACAAGTTAGTGGATTCGCCTCATTTCTAAAAGTAGTTTCTTTAGAAAAGAAACATCTTCATTACCGAACACTGTACTGTGTGAAATAAGTGAATTAAGCTTCTAGGAATCAGTTTATTTTCTCTGAAGATGGTTGAGTGCAGCAACTTCTAACTTTCCTTGTTAATGTAATCTAAAAAGATGGCCAAGTTTGTAGATTCGCCTCATTTGTAAAGTATTTTGTTGAGAAAACAAACATCTTCATTGCCAAACATTATGCGGTGTGAAATAAGCTCATTCGGTTCTAGGAATCAGTTGCTTTCCTACAAAGAAGGTTGAGTGCAGCAAGTTCAAACTTTCCTTGTTAATGTAATCTGAAAAGTTGCACAACTTAGTAGATAGGCC
>JAEOAD010001003.1:0-29300 GCA_036365145.1 Orientallactaga sibirica
TGGAAAAAGAGAGAGAGAGAAAGAAAAGAAAAGAAAAGAAAAAAAGTTCAGGTGTTTGACCCACTTGTACTGAATGATAAGCATCCAATTTCAGACACATATATGAACAGCCTTTGAGGAGCCTGTTACTTCTTCCAAAACAGATCATTGGTAATCATTGGTTGGTTCCCATTGAGATCAGGAACAAGATAGGGTGCCCACTTCCACCTCGGCTCTTCAACATAGTGCTAGAAGTCCTAGCTCAAGGCAGGAGAAAGAAATAAAAGGAATACAAATCAGAAAGGAAGAAGCACTTCCGGTGAAGATGGTGACATAGGAACCTCGCCAAAAGAGGGTAGCGAATAAAAGCAAAACAAACCCCAGCAAAATACACTTTTCTACTAAATAGTGAGGTACATAGTAAACTTTCAAGCCCAGCAGAGAAGTAGGAGAGTTCCAGAGTGTGTGGAGCCCACAGAAGTGGGCAGAAGCGGCTCCACAGCCGCCGCAGCTGCCGCGGCGGCGGCGCGACTAGGCGCCGCCTGAGACAGCTGATCCGCAGAACTTTTAAAGGCAGGTGAGGAGAATTTTCCACTCACACTGCCTCCTCACAATCTCAAGAAGCGTGGAAGGAGGACAGTAGAGACCAACAGAGAGGCTTGTGAGGAAGAGGATCGCTTAGAGGAACAGACGGACTTCAGCCGCCACTCACAGCCTCCCCTCCCCCACCACGAGTGCAAGCACGGCGAGCAACAGAGATCACTAGCTCACCAGCAGCATCGGGCGCAGCGAAAGCAGACAACAGACGCAGCTGACTTACTGAATCCACAACACAGCAAAGGAACCAAGCAGCTGTGCAGCATAGCTGTGATCAAACCCGTTCCAAAAGGTAATTTGGTTTTCACTAGGTTAGTACCCAACAAATAAGCCTGGTATATAATCCTGTTGTATGGTCAGATCTGACATTCCTAAATAAGCTATTTTCTAGGCTGCTCATTTGTTGCTTCCTGATTTGTTTCCTCCTCTGTCATTCATTGGGGAAGGGTCTCTCTTGATCACAAGCTGACCTTGGAACTCTCTACAGATCAGAAATCTTAGCCTCCCAGCTGACAGGATTAAGGGCGTGGGCTAACACATATCCTTAGGAACTGTGACTTTGTCATAATACCTGCTTTTGCACAAATACTCTGTGCTGTATTTCATTGAAGGGGTACATTGTTGAGTTAAATTTTGGGATCTTGACTGTATTCTGTTCCATTCACCCCACTTGATAATCTCATAGCAGGCAAGGGTCACTTCTGTGATTACTTTGAGAGCCTTAAGAACCACACTTAACACCTTAAACTCCTACACTGAAGATATATAATACCAGATTGATTGATACATCTAACATTACTGCAGATATTTAGAAAACCCAAGCATTAAATTAATTCAAGATGCAAAGATCTCTACATTACAATACAAGAAACACAAAACATCCAGACAATATAAATCCACCAAAAGTATTAATATATCAGAAATGACCTTCAGTGAGGCTGACTTAGAGGACATCCCCGAGAAAGATTTCAAAAGAATGATTATAATTATGTTCAAAGAACTCAAAGAGGAAATGAAAGGGTTCAAAGACCTCAAAGAAGAAATCAAAGGATTCCAAGAAAACACAGAAAACCAATTTAATGAAATAAGGAGGTCAATACTAGACATAAATACGGAAATAGAAAGAATAAAGAAAACCCACTCAGAAATGCTAGCAATAAAGAACACAGTCAGTGAAATTAAAACCTCTGTAGAAAATCTCTCTAGTAGAATGGATGAAGGAGAGAACAGGATATCGAAGCTAGAAGACCAAGTAGCTGATCTAATACAGTCCAACAGAGAGAAAGACAAAATAATGGGAAGGTATGAATGGGAATTACAGGATATTCGGGACACTATGAAAAGATCAAACATAAGAATTCAAGGGATAGTAGGAGAAGAATTTCACTCCAAAGGCATAGTAGGTGTTTTCAACAAAATCATAGAGGAAAACTTCCCCCAAATTGGGAAAGAGATGCCAATGCAGATACAGGAAGCCTTTAGAACACCAAACAGACAAAACCTGGAAAGAACCTCTCCCCGCCATATTATAATTAAACTACCAAACATACAAACCAAAGAAAATATATTGAAAGCAGCTAGAGAGAAAAAGCAAGTGACCTACAAAGGGAAGCCCATCAGACTCACAGCAGATTACTCAACACAAACTTTAAAGGCCAGAAGGGCCTGGAGTGATGTATTCCAAGTTCTGAAAGATAAAAACTGTCAACCGAGATTACTTTATCCTGCAAAACTATCTATCCAAATAGATGGAGAAATAAGGACATTCCACAACAAAGACAGGCTAAAGGAATTTTTGGCAACTAAACCAGCTCTACAGAAAATACTTGCAGGAATCATTCATGCTGAGGAGAAAGCAAAGCACACACATCAGGAAATAGGAAAAAATAAACCATACTCAAATAATAGTTAAAACAAGTGAGTAAAGGGAAAACAGGAAAAACAAAAAAATAAGAAGAATGGTGAGAATAAACACATATATGTCAATAATAATTCTTAATATCAATGGTCTCAATGTCCCTATCAAAAGACACAGACTTGCAGACTGGATTAAAAAGCAGGATCCTACCATCTGCTGCCTCCAGGAAACTCATCTCTCAATAAAAAATAGAAACCTTCTTAGGGTGAAAGGTTGGAAAAAGGTATTTCAAGCAAATGGGCCTAGAAAACAAGCAGGGGTTGCTATTTTAATTTCTGACAAGATAGACTTCAATCCAACATTTGTGAGGAAAGATAAAGAAGGTCACTTTATACTGATTAAAGGAACACTCCAACAGGAGGACATTACAATCCTAAACATATATGCCCCTAACATGGGGGCTCCCAATTTCATCAAACAAACACTATTAGAATTAAGGTCAGAGATATCTCCTAACACAATAGTAGTGGGGGACTTCAATACCCCACTCTCATCACTTGACAGGTCTACCCAGCAAAAAATAAACAGAGAGACATCTGCATTAAATGATACCATGGAACAAATGGATCTAACAGATATATACAGAACATTCCATCCAAATGCTGCAGAATATACATTTTTCTCAGCAGCACATGGGACATTTTCTAAAATAGACCATATACTAGGACACAAATCAAATCTTAACAAATACAGGAAAATTGAAATAATCCCTTGTACATTTTCTGACCACAATGGGATTAAACTGCAAATCAGCAACAAGAAAATATACAGAGCATACAGAAACTCATGGAGACTAAACAGCACTTTATTGAATGATATATGGGTCATTGAAGAAATTAAAAAGGAAATGAAGAAATTCGTAGAATCAAATGATGATGAGAATACAACATACCAAAACCTTTGGGACACAATGAAGGCAGTCCTACGAGGGAAATTTATAGCCCTAAGTGCATATATTAAGAAATTGGAGAGTTCACAACTAAACAATTTAATGCTTCACCTTAAGGCCTTGGAAAAAGAAGAACAAGGCAAACCAAAAATTAGTAGACGGGAAGAAATAATAAAGGTTAGGGCAGAAATCAATGAAATGGAAACCAAAAAAACAATCAAAAAGATCAATGAAACAAAGAGCTGGTTCTTTGAAAGGATAAACAAGATTGACAAACCCTTAGCAAATGTGACCAAAAGAAAGAGAGAAGAGACAAAAATTGATAAAATTAGAGATGAAAAAGGCAACATCACAACAGATACCAAAGAAATTCAGAAAATCATACGGACATACTTTAAGAATATATATGCCTCTAAGTTTGAAAACCTGAAAGAAATGGATGAATTCCTTGATTCATATGACCTACCAAAATTAAATCAAGAAGAGATAAACCATTTAAATAGAACTATAACAACCACAGAGATTCAAGCAGTTATAAAAAGTCTCCCAACTAAAAAAAGCCCAGGCCCAGATGGATTCACTGCTGAATTTTACCAGACATTCCTGGAGGATCTAACACCAATGCTTCTCAAACTTTTCCATAAAATAGAAAAGGAAGGAACTCTACCAAAATCCTTCTATGAATCCAGCATCACCCTGATACCCAAACCGGACAAAGACAGATCAAAAAAAGAAAATTATAGACCAATCTCCCTCATGAACATGGATGCAAAAATTCTCAACAAAATACTGGCAAACAGAATACAAGAATTTATCAGAGAGATTATTCACCCTGACCAAGTAGGCTTTATCCCAGAGATGCAGGGATGGTTCAACATACGCAAATCCATAAATGTAATACACCATATAAATGGTCTGAAGGACAAAAATCATATGGTCATCTCAATAGATGCAGAAAGGCATTTGACAAAATCCAACACCCCTTCATGGTGAAAGTATTACAGAAACTGGGAATAGAAGGAGCATATCTCAACATAATAAAAGCTATTTATGACAAACCTACAGCCAACATAATACTAAATGGGGAAAAACTTGAAGCTTTTCCTCTAAATTCAGGAACAAGACAAGGGAGTCCACTTTCCCCACTACTATTTAATATAGTACTGGAAGTCTTAGCCACAGCAATAAGGCAAGAGACACTCATAAAGGGGATACAAAATTGAAGGGAAGAGATCAAATTATCATTATTTGCAGATGATATGATTCTATACCTAACAGACCCTAAAGTCTCTACCTGCAAACTGTTAGAGCTGATAAACACTTTTAGCAATGTAGCAGGATACAAAATAAACACACAGAAATCAGTAGCTTTTCTATATACTAACAACAAACGTGCAGAGGATGAAATCAGGAATCTCTCCCATTCACAATGGCCTCAAAAAAATAAAATACCTTGGAATAAACTTAACCAAGGAAGTGAAGGATCTCTACAATGAGAACTTTAAAAACTCGAGCGACAAATTACAGAAGACACAAGGAAATGGAAAGACATCCCATGCTCCTGGATTGGAAGAATCAATATTGTGAAAATGTCAATCTTACCAAAAGCAATCTATACATTTAATGCGATCCCTATTAAAATCCCAATAGCTTTCTTCACGGAAATAGAAAAACAATCCTAAAATTCATCTGGAAACACAAAAACCTCGAATAGCCAAAACAATTTTGCGAAACAAAAATCAGGCAGGTGGTATAACCATACCCGATTTTAAGTTATATTACAAAACTATAGTAACAAAAACAGCATGGTACTGGCACAAGGACAGACAGGTAGATCAATGGAACAGAATTGAAGACCCAAATATTAATCCAAGCAGCTACAGCCACCTGATTTTTGACAAAAATGCCAAAAATATTAATTGGAGAAAAGATAGCCTCTTTAACAAGTGGTGTTGGGAAAACTGGACATTGGTATGTAAAAGGATAAACATAGATCCTTGTCTTTCTCCATGCACAAGAGTCAAATCCAAATGGATCAGGGACCTTGATATCAGACCTGAAACTCTGAACCTGCTAGAGGAAAAAGTAGGGGAAACCCTTCAACATATTGGCATAGGTAAGGACTTTCTGAATATAACCCCAATTGCTTAGCGAATAAAATCACTAATCAACCAATGGGACCTTATGAAATTACAAAGCTTTTGTACAGCAAAGGACACTGTGAGTAGAGCAAAAAGACAACCTACAGAATGGGAGAAAATCTTTGCCAGCTATACATCTGACAGAGGATTAATATCCAGAATATACAAAGAACTCAAAAAACAGAATAATAAGAATTCAAACAACCCAGTTAAAAAATGGGCTATGGAACTAAATAGAGAATTCACAGAAGATGAAATTCAGATGGCATATAAACATCTGAAAAAGTGTTCCACATCCTTAGCCATCAGGGAAATGCAAATTAAAACCACTTTGAGATTCCATTTCACTCCTGTCAGAATGGCTTCCATCAAGAAAACAAATGACAATAAGTGTTGGCGTGGATGCGGAAAAAGAGGAACTCTTCTACACTGTTGGTGGGAATGTAACCTGGTCCAACCATTGTGGAAATCAGTGTGGAGGTTTTTGAGACAGCTAGAAATAGATTTACCATATGATCCAGCTATAGCACTCCTAGGCATATATCCAGAAGACTCTTCTCACTTCCTTAGAGATACTTGCAAAACCATGTTTATTGCAGCTCTATTCACAATAGCTAGGAAATGGAAGCAGCCTAGATGTCCCACCACAAATGAATGGATAATAAAGATGTGGTACATTTACACAATGGAGTTCTACTCAGCGGTAAAGAAAAATGAAATTATGAAATTTGCAGGGAAATGGATGGATCTGGAAAGGATTATACTAAGTGAGGTAACCCAGGCTCAGAAAGCCAAACGTCACATGTTCTCTCTCATATGTGGATCCTAGCTACAAATAGACAGACTTGTGTGTGAACTGGAACCAAAAATTGGTACCAGAAACCAGTAAGCTGGTAAAAGGCTATAAGGGACGGAGGAAAGGGAAGGACTGAAGTGTATGGTATTGCACATATGTAAGTGGAAGGACTGATTACAAGGAGGGGAATGGCCTAACCAAGGCCATGGGTAGAGAAAGCATAAAAGAAGGGCAAGGGGAGGGTCAATCTAATTTCAAAAGATTGTGAATAAGACTTATGTAAAACTACTTTTTTTGAATAATGGTACATCTAGAAGCTGTAGACTGTTACTAGAAAATTTTCAGTACCTGGGATGGGATACCTTCCAGTGAGTTGTTGGCCAAGGAGGTCCCGGTAGCCTCCAAAACATTAAAGGCTTTTGCCAAAGCCCTTGGTTTCCCCTGAGAAACAGATAGTAAGACCCTATTGCTGAAGACATCTCTTGCCTGAGAGGCAAGGTCACTGAGAAAGCAAGCTGGTGCTGAGCAGAAAACCTTCTCCCTTTAGACCAGCCAACTGAAAGCTGGAAAAAGCTGCACTGCATGCAGAGTATGGGAGACAGAAGTCATCAGCAGTGAAAACAGTGGACGCTGAATATTCAAATTTGGCCAGACAGGCCCAAAGACTGAACGGGTGCAATAGCGGCATGTCTACTCGTGGGGTAACCAACTGCTCTATAATTGGACTGAAGGCCCTCTCTATGGGAGGGAATACATACCTGGTACTGAAAAACCTAAGCAAAGTCTATGGTAGGTAAGGTCATAAGCCTTAGGGGTATAAAGCATGCCCTTATCTAAATGTATATACTATTCCCACCAAGCTGCCTGGAAAATACTACACTTAATGCTCATATTCACATATTAATGCTACTCTCACTTCTGGTTAGAGAAGCTTCTCTTTTCAGATGGCGATGACCACTGGGATGATCCAAAAGGCAACATAGTGCTGAGAAGAAGGGATAGAGAAGTGCCCAGCACTGAAACATCTCTGTCACACCCTCCAAGGCTCAGGGATCATTGCGGAAGAGGGGGCGGATAGAATGGAAGAGCCAAAGGAAGGGTACGACTCCCTACAATGCAACTGCCCAGACAGAAATTGGCCTTGATATCCATGACCTTGCTGTGCCTAGCAATACCTCCGCAAGACCCTCATAGTAGAAGTAAAAGAGGATGACATCATATTAAAAAAAAAGATCAAGAAATCTAAAGGAAAGTCAGCTGAGATCAACTAAGGAGCTACTGCAAGAGATACAGGTGGGACTGTGTGAGCAACTCCAGGCTTCCTGAACTCTCCCATTCCCAACCACCAGAACCACAAACCTCTGGCATTCAGCTCCCAACAGCAACGCATCTAGCACAGCTGAGCAGAGCTCCAGCTCCACAGCACAACACAGAGGGATCGAGGTGGGCACTCAGCAGTGGTGAGATTGGAAGCCACACCAAAAGGGACCGAGGCCAACTGACCAAAAAACAAAATGAAAACAAACAACAACAACAACAAAAACAGGTACATAGGCCTGCATTGGAAGTGCTAATCCCTCTTTCCATGTGAGGGGAGGTTATGGGTTATATATTTTTGATTGGCTTTACCATTTTCAAATAAGCTGTACTTGGGGGTTGAATATTTCAGATTTATAAGACCTTTGTCTTTTGCTTCTGACATTATTGGGGGCAGGGTCTGATCCAGATCCAGGTTGACATAGAACCCAATTCAGAACAGATTCTCTACCTCCTACCTGACAGGATTAAGGCTGTATCTGCCATTTTTTGCATCTGGTTTTATGTGAGTAATAGGGAATTGAATTGGTCCATCCAGCTTTGCAAGCAAGTGCTTTTAACCATTGAGCCATCTCCACAGCTGGGGTTTTGTGTGTGTTGAGACAGGACCTCACTGTATTGCCCAGGTTGGCTGTGAGCTTGACCTTTACCTCAGGCTCCTCTGGAATATCTAGTAAATGCTCCTGCTTCACTGGCCACAAGCAGGATTTCCAGGCCTACACCGCCAGGCTTGGCTTGGAGGTGTGATTTGAACCCTGGCCTAGGCCACTTCACATGTTTCACCTTAATAGGTGATTTCTCACTGAGGAGAAATCAGACAAGAAGTTAATGATTCAGATAAAGTGATGCAGGAACACATACGCTGAAGAGATGGCTGAGAGGATAAGAGTGTTTTCATTGTATGTAGAGAGACTGAGGGGACCTGAGGCTGTTCTAGATCAATTACCCAGCACCCACATAAACTGCTAGGCATTGTTACACAGGTCTATAATCCCAGTTTTATGGGGAGCAGATATGGGGCTTATAGGAAAACAGCTACCTCTGCAATCAGTAACAGACTCCACCTCAAAACAGGTGGGTCTGGAATGGAGAGGGACACCCAGTAATCTCCTTTGGCCTCCACAGCACTGTGCACACACACACACACACACACACACACACACACACACACACACACACACACACACACACCACAACACACATGCACAACTCATGACACGTATGGCATAAACACACACAAAAAGAAAAAAAAAAAACTGTCTAAGAGTTCTAAAAGTGCACATATAACAAAGGTTGGGCACTGAAACATACAACACGGCACTAGGAGACTGATGCAGGAGGATGGATGTAAGTTTGAGGCCAGCCTGGGCTACAGAATGGAACCCTAACCCTTGAAAACCAAGCACAGTGGGAGTCTGAGGGGATGAGAAAGAATGACAGATATGTAAAGACACAGCACCAGTGAGAGGAAGAACAAGAATGCTGAATGCCCATCCACCATCGGGCTGCAGAACATATTTCCATACCCTATGAACTTCCAAACTGTCCACTGTGTGTCCTGTGACTCCATTACCAGCACTGACCCCAAGGGCTGGGTACATGCTTCAGTTGTGCAAAGCCTGTGGGTCAGGTTTAATTCCCCAGCACCCACATAAAGCTGGATGCAATGTGGCTTGTGCTTCTATTATCCCAGTGGGACTAGGCCAGTGGGAAGCAGAGCCAGAATCCAAATCTCTCAGGGAGGAGACCCTGTCTCCCTGTGAGTGAAACAGAGATAAGGAGGTTTTCTTCTGACCTTCATGCACACACACACACACAAACACGCTCATAATTAACTAAATGTATATGTTTAGAAAGACGCAACTTAAAAATCCTGCAAGCCTGGTGTTGTGAAGACCCCTTCTAATGGAGGGGACACGATGAGGACACCTCTGCCTTACCTCCCTAACTGCAGAGCATTTGCTTAATGTCACCAAAGCTGATGGCTTCTTACCTTTCCCAAGGTAGTGGGAAACCTGAGGGCGCTGAAGTTCCTCTTGAAGTTCTAGGGGCCCTGGGCTCTAACCATGGCCTGCTGCTCTGTTTGTGCCTCTTGTTACCTGTTTCTCTCTGTTTCTCACCATTTCTGCACCTCTTTCTCCAAGACACTGGCTATATGCATCTGGGATTTCCCCAGCCATAATATTGTGCTCAAAGGCTCTGGGTGGGAACAAGAACCACACAAGGAGATACACATTCAGAGTTTTTGCATAAACCCCACCTCCAGACCCCTCACTAGGAATTGCATGCAGAAGGCAGAACTCCAGCCAGGGGGTCAAAAGGGTCAAAAGGATAAATAGTACCTGCCCTGCCTCCTCCTTTCACTTCCATAAAGGACACAGAACCAACCTTGAATGTCCTTGTCTGTATTCTCAGGTACATGGGAAGCCAAGGAGGAAGTATGCAGAGTGCAAGACCAGCCTGGGGTACAGAGTGAGACCATGTCTCTGTCTCAAAGAATAAGTTAAAAAAATGTAATGTGGGTCAATGACAGTTAAGCATACACAAATCTCTAGGTTAGTTCTCTAATAAAACAAAGAAAGAGAGAGAGAGAGGGAGGGAGGGAGAGAGATTGGGCTCTGAGAGTAAAGGGCAAATCAAGTGGCAAGGAAGTAGAAATCCAGCCAGCCTGTGCCACAACCCCAGGTACTGATGGAAAAGCCTCCTGGGGAAGAGATGGAGAGAAACCTAAAGATAACCAGGGAAAGAATGGCCAGTTGCAGCAGGAAAAAAAAAAAAGATGAGTAGAGCTCAAACAGCTGGTTTAGACAAGGCAAAGAGATAACTGCAAAAATTCAGAAATGGGGAGATCACAGAGATTCAGATATAGACAGAGAAACACAGAGGGGCCCAGGGAGGCTGGGTCTGGGTGGGATCAAGAGTCCTGACATGGCCTCCTGGGCTTGAGTCCAGGAGACACTGGATCAGATAGAAAAGGGTCCTCATAACAGTGTGACAAAAGTCTCTTCAGTTCAGCTTGCCTCAGTGTGCCTTGAGAACCCCCTTCCTGTGCCCAACACTCCATGGCCACAGACTCCATCTCCAAGAGACCTTGCCCCCATACTCCACATGGAATGGAGGCAAGGATTCCAGTACCTCCCACACAGATGCTACCACAGCTCCCAATGTGACACTCCTGTTCCCTGAGTGCCACAATGTGCACAGCCTCAAGGGGAACCACAGACAAACCATGATACTAACCACCCTGATGTCTTCCTGAACCTCTGTCTGGCAGAAGAAAACCTGCTGATGCTCTCAGGTTCAGCCAGGCTGGCTAGTCATAGCACATTGTCTCCTGAGAGTCAGGGCCTGATTGGGTCTACCTAAGAACACCACAGTCCAAGGCAGAACACAGAACACAAGTAGATGGAGGTTTTGGTTAGCTGACAGACTGAAAAGAACACATTGTCCAAGGGACAGATATGAGATTGTAGAGATACCTACTTGAAATGTCCTGGAAACCACATAGATGGGCTCAGGAGTTGGATGGCATGGGATTCTGTGGGACAGAACCCAGAACCCAAATGGGATAGACAATTGGAGCCAGCAGACACTGTCTTACGGTTGTTATAAAGGAGTCACAGTTTACCTTCCTGGCTAAGGAATCCAGTCCACAAGTACATAATTTTTGTCTATCTGGATATAAGGTTCCCTGCCTTAATCTATCCACAGAAGCTTGTTAAAGGAAATACCACAAATTTTCATGTATAGACGTGGAAAAGGAAGAAAGCCATACTCAAAGGTTAGTTAACTTAGGACATAAGTAAGCATGGTTAACTCTACTTTAATATGATTTGAAATATTACTGTATAAAAGAAATGTCCTCTGTACGTTGAGAAACTTCACAGCAAAAGCTATTAATACTGCTGGATTCTTGACTCTTAGAGACTAGTCAGATACCAGACTGAAGGGGTCATTTTCCTGTCCATATCCCCTTAATTTTCCTGTCATTCCTTATTCTGTCTTTCTCTTGGCCAGGCCTGCACCCACCAGATCTCCTCTAACTTCACTCCTCCTTCAGATCTGGCCCCCATGCTCAGAACCCCTCCAAAGCTCTTCTTTGGGACTATGTTCACCAAAGTTTTCCACTTCAAAACCCTTCTTTCCACATAGTCCTGATTGCTACAGCCTGTGTCCCCCCTCAGACTCTTACCTCTTCCTGCAGAACCTCATATAGTCCTTCACATTCATCTCATCCTTACTTCCACTCCCTAGGTGTCACTTCCTCCAGTTCCTCATCTACTCCAGAGTTGTTGGTGATCAACCCTCAGTCGATGACCACCTTCACAAGGTGCTCACATCCTCCCTCACACCATGCCTTCTTCTCTTTACATCTGTCATGTCTGTCTTCCTAGCACAGAGTCTCCTCCCACAGACCATTTAGTCTCTCATCCATCCTCACAGATTAGGGATCTTTGACCACTGATGTCTCCCATCCTATTGAGACCCCTCTGAGCCCAGTGAAGAAGGTTTTCTTGAGCCTTGCGATAGCCAAGACACTGCATTACCTGCCCCATGGAGGCAGCCAGTGCAGGATTAATCCTGAAGTCAGTGTCTCTTCCCATACACTGAGCCACACTCCACACCTCTCCTAGGCTTGATGGTCACAGAAGGGACAATGGTGGGCTCTAAAGCAGCACAGGCCCCTCCAAAGCAGTTAGTTATTCTTGCCTTTCTGTGCCCACCACACAGCTCAGCAGGGAGTGCCATCACCCCATTCTCCTGAAGAACAAAGTGAGTCTCAAGAGAGCACGTGGCTTCTCTGAGATCACACACAGAGAAGTTCATTGAGAATGGAGATGAGGGCTCTGTCCATGTCAACCATAGTTTCTACCACTGAACTTTATCCTCTTGGGTTTTGTTTACATCAGATTGAGTCTAACTAAATTAAGCAGGCTGATCTTGAACACTCTATGCAGCTCATGCTGTCCTAGAACTTGTAAGACTTCCTCCTTCCTAACCCTCCTCAGAAGCTGGGATGATAGGCATGTGCCACTATGACTGGTTTGGTAGTGAGATGTGAACCCAGGTCTAGGCCATATCCCCTATTTCAAATTAACCGAATACTGGGAGAGGGGATCAGTGAGAGCATGCTTGAAGCCACGAGGCCTCTGTGCACAGCTTCTCCTGCATCTCAAATTAACCACCCAAAAGTGTGGGGTCCCAGGCAAGGTTTCTTTCCAGGCCATGATTCAGCACCCACTTTCAATGCAAGACTATTGAAGACATAGACAGTGACAAAGATGCAGAGACAAAAGAGGACATGTGTCTGTAGGACAGAGATCAATGTATATGAATTCACATGCTTAGCAAGTTGAGCATTACAGGAGCATTACAGTTGGACAGCCACATACAGTTAACACCGAGCCCATTTGGGAAATTTATCCTTCCAATATCATTGCTCTAGAGCCACTCTCAGTATTAGACAGAGTTCAGTAGAAGAAAAGAATAGATACAATGAATAATATTATAAGGGGGATTTGTTAGATTGGCTTACAGGCTATGAGCTGGGCAGTCCAACAATGACTGCCTGCAGGTTGGAGAATCTTGGAACTCTGTGGCTGCTCAGTGCATGAGACTGGATCCTTCAGCAGTCCTAATCTGATGTAGAGGAGGTCTAGAAGATTCCTGGGGAATGGCTGGTCTTCAGTCCATGTTGGAAGTCTGAAGAAGCTGGGTTCAGCTGTGCATGAATGACAGCAGCAGCAGGGTAGGGGCATGCTCCAGTGAGCAACAAAGGTGGCCAGGCCAGAGGCCCTGATTTCCTGGAGCTTCTTTTTATACAGCAGTCTGTCACTTGAAGGGCTAGTTTCTCTAAAGGCCACCCAAAATATGTGTTTCTACCTGGGTGTGGTGGCACATGCTTTTAATTCCAGCACTAGGGAGGCAGAAGTAGGAGGATCATCATGAGATTCAAGGACACCCTGAGACTACATGGTGAATTCCAGGTCAGCCTGAGGTAGAGTGAAACCCTAAAAAAAAAAAACCAAAAAAAAAAAAAAACAATTAAAAAGTGTGTTTTTAATTGCTGATCTGATCAAATTGACAAAGGTATTAAATTGTCACACATGTATGTGACATGTGACATTATACTTCATTCTCCCAGTCCTGTCCATATTTGGGGTGGATCCCATTTATTCCATTTATTAAATACTGTCAGATAAAATTCCTCCTATAGCATTCTAATTTTCCTGTTCCCATCTATCCATGAATTATGAGTTTGAATATTTTGATATTTCCTTTTCATTTTAAAAGGAAAATAAACAGATGAAATTACTCCTGCCTGAGGCTCTTCATTAACTAATAAAACAGGGCTATTGTGGTGGTTTGATTCAGGTGTCCCCCATAAACTTAGGTGTTCTGAAGCTAGGTTCCCTGCTGATGGAGATTTGGGAATTAAGCCTTCCTGGAGGCAGTGTATTCTTGGTGGTGGGCTTATTGGTGATATAGACAGTTTCCCCTTGCCAGTGTTTGGCGCATTCTCCTGTTCCTCTTGTCCACCTGATATTGGCCAGGAGGTGATGTCTACCTTCTGCTCATGCCATCATTTCCCCTGCCATCATGGAGCTTCTGCTTGAGTTGGTAAGCCAAAATAATCCTTTTAAATTTTTTTTTCCCCACAACCTGCTCCTGGTCACGTTATTTCTGCTAGCAGTGTGACCCTGACTGCAACAGTTGGTACTGAGGAGTGGTGTCATTTGCTCTTAGACATCTGACTGTGTGGATTTGGCCTTTTGGAGCTGATTTTCAAGAGGAATGTAGAAGGATGCCTTGCAGTGCTATAAGTACAGCTTGATGGACTATTCTGGTCAGAGTGGAAAGACCTGAATGCAGTAAGAACTATGGACTGTGAGGTTTGGCTTATGAGGGTGAGAAAAAGGTTTGCTTGGACTGGGCTAGAAGCAGTTTGTGTGAGAGGCTTGCTGATGTGCCCATGTTCTGAGAATCTTGTGCAGGGTTGCAGTGCGTAGAAATAGACTGGTGTGTGCAGAGCGATATGGCACAGAAACAAAAACATTGGTGAAACTTCTGCCCATTCAGCTGCAATTATATGAGAGATTGCAACCTTTGGATATTGGGGCAACAGGAAGAATGTGGATTCTTTTTTTAAAAAGTTATGGATTAATAAGCTTATTCACTGAGAAATTGCAAATTGTGTGGTTTTAGGGAACACACTGTCCTGTGAAACAACTGCATAGTTTATAAGTTCATTTAAGAGAAATTGAGGTTTGGGCGAGAAAACTGGAGTAGAGTAGCAAGCATGTGGACTTAAGAGAAACAGGCTTTTTCCAAAGAGAAGTTAGAGGCCTGGAGATGTGGATTAGCAGCTAAGGAGCTTGCCTGAAAAACCTAAGGACCTACATTCAATTCCCCAGAACCCATGTGAGCCAGATGCACATGTTGACGCATGCTTTCAGAAATCGTTTGCAGTGGCTAGAGGCCCTAGAATTCCATTTTCTCCCTCCCTATGTCTTTGTCTCTCTCAAGTAAATAATAAATAAATAAAATATTTCAAATAGAAATTAGAATAAAGCTTCAAACAAATGGATTTGAGAGAAACTGAGGCTTTAAAGACAGATGAGAAGCCAAGCATGGTGACACATGGCTTTAATCCCAGCACTTCGAAGGCAGAGATACGAGGATCACCATGAGTTCAAAGCTACCCTGAGACTACATAGTGAATTACAGGTCAGCTTGAGCTAAAGCAAGATCCTACCTCCATTGATGGGGGGAGGGGAACAGACAGATTAAAGCACATGGAAAGTAGAACTAGGAGCTTGTGTAGGGAAACTTGACTAGAACTGGCATGGGATCTGCCATTTGTATGGTGAGGTGTGGAGAGCAAAATGGAAAGTGCATGTACTTTGACTATGAAGCATCTGAATCATGGGACCTTGATTGTGGGTTTTGCAGGCGTTGAGCTGAGAAGAGCATAAACAGTGATTGAGACACATATCTTTGAACAGGATATAGCTGTCTGGAAGCTAGCTATTCTTGGTACTTGGAGGAAAAATAACTGAGTGCATGGGTTCTAGAGAGAAGTTGGTTGATGTCTTTATGTCTGGTGATGATCTGTTGCAAGTTTGTGGTTTTCTCCTATATAAACTTGTGTATTCAATAATAAAGTGCTTTTTCAGCCTTCTGCCTTCAGCCTTCAGCCTTCTGCTTTTAGTCTTTAGCCTTCAGCCTTCAGCCTCCCCTAAAGTAATGGTTATTCTTTTCATCCTCACTCTCCCTCTCAAGAACCTCATTGACTGACCGAGCGGGCTTGGTCAGTGAGGCTCAGAGGAGAAATGAGTTGTGAAGAGTTACACTCACAATTACCCCGAGTTTAAAGAAATTACACAGGTAGCAAGCCTAGAGTTGGTGAGAGCACCCATGTGGTAGATATGGAGTATAAGAAAAATACACAAGTGTAGATTCAGAGACCAGAGGAGAGTTATGCATGTAATCAAAGAGAGACGTTACCCCAAACAATAAAGCAGAGACAAACAGAAAAGCCCTCAAAATCAAGCTTTATGCCAGGCTGGGTGAGGGAGAAGCCAAACTCATGTGTATCCTTATGGACCAAAGGAAGAGAGATTGTGGAGTCTTTTTAAGGGGTCTGAATGCTGAAGGAGCATCCTGTTCTCAAAGTCTGCTTTATCCCCCCCAGATTAACAAATTGGCACCCCATCTGGTATTATGGAGTTTAAGAAATGCAGGAAAGAGAGAGTCATTGAATTTGCAACAAACACAGTCTTGTGTTTTGGAAATGGACATAGGCAGTGTGGAGCAGGTTTGCTGGATGCCTGCATGGAGACCCTACGGAGCTGTGAGGATGGACCATGGTTTGCTGTGGAGACCAAATGGAGATGGTGGGACCAAGAGATGACTGCTAAGGAGAGCTGCTGGCCTGGATGAAGTTTCCTAGGACCTTGAGTAAGCTACCTGGAAGGGTGGAATTGGAACTCCAGAGACTTGTTGCTGGTTAGAATTATCAAACTTGGAGACTCGTCACTGGCTACAGTTGTTGGACTTGAAACTCTTTGTTCTATTTAAATCTTGTATTGGTTGAATATTTCTTTGCTATGCCCAATGTCATCTTTTGTAGTATGAGTGTTTATTCTGTGCCATTATGAGTTTTGGGGGGATTTTTTTGGTATTGTGGCTCAGTTAAAAGATCTCAGACTCTGAGAATCACCGAACATCATTAGGACTGATAAAAACTATGGGGACTTTTAAAGATGGACTGAATGCATTGCATTTTACATCATGTATGTTTATCAGTTTATGGGGACCAGGGACAGAATGTGGTGGTTTGATTCAGGTGTCCCCCATAAATTTAGGTGTTCTGAATGCTAGGTTCCCAGCTGATGGAGATATGGGAATCAATGCCTCCTGGAGGCAGTGTATTGTTGGGGGCTGGCTTGTGGGTATTATAGCCACTTTCCTCTTACCAGTGTTTGGCACACTCTCCTGTTCCTGTTGTCCACCTGATGTAGACCAGGTGATGTCCACCCTCTGCTCATGCCATCATTTTTCCTTGTCATCCATGGAGCTTCCCCTTGAGTCTGTAAGCCAAAAATAAACCTTTTTTTTTTTTTCTGACAAGCTGCTCTTTGTCAGGTGATTTCTGCAGGAATGGGAACCTGACTGCAACAGGTGTACTTCCTAGATTTGAGTGAGAGGAGATTTGAAACAAGGTATAACCCCTCCCCTGTTTTACCTTAACAAGGCACTGAAGAGGACATACAGATACTGTGGGAAGGAGATGGGAAGGGGTGACGTTTCTGCAGACAGCTGCTCCTGTTATCCTGCATTCGAAAGCAATTGTCCAAGCTAGACAGAGACCCTGCTCAGACCACTATAACACACAGACACATGCATAAATGGCTCAGAAAGGGAAAATGCCTAACAAAGGTCACCCAACCAGGATGGGGGAATCCTGATTTCAGCCCATGATCTAGTGACCTCAGGACCTGAAGGAAAGGCTTCCAAAAGACTAGGTAGTGAGCTGGGCGTTGTGGCGGATGCCTTTAATCCCAGCACTCGGGAGGCACAGGTAGGAGGATCACTGTGAGTTCAAGGCCACCCTGAGATTACATAGTGAATTCCAGGTCAGCCTGCACCAGAGTGAGACCCTACCTCAAAAAACCAAAACAACAACAACAACAAAAAAAAAGAATAGGTAGTGAGAGACAGTGAGAGACTAGAGAGAGATGGGCTAGTGACAGAACAATGTGGGGTCACATTCACATGGCTGAGTTAGGACAATTATTGAGTGAGTCACAGAGATTCAGAGACATAGAGATGAAAGGTAACAGCCTGACCAAATGCAAATGCATATACAAAGCTTCACATGTGAACTGTAACCTTGAGCCCTGGCTATGCCTCCCTGAGGGGCTGCAACAGGATTAGGAAGCACAGAAGGAAGAAGACTACCCTGGAGAAGTGGTGATCATGATCAGACAGAATGAGGAAAGTTGCTTCTGTTTAGGACACCTGGTGACACCAACTTTCCAAACCACCCACACTGCTGCTGCACTGCTACAGTCTCCATCTCCTACACACCATGAGCAGACACTATATCTTGCCCCAAACCATGGACGTGAGGCCCAAGCTAATTTGCATCCACATTCCTAATACCACAGATTCCAATGCCATGCTGCCACACTAAAGCCTTCCTACACATCTGCCTGATGGCTAAAACATGCCTGGGGCTGGAGGGATGGCTTAGCAGTTAAGGTGCTTGCCTGCAAAGCCAAAGGACCCAGGTTCAATTCCGCAGGACCCACGTTAGCCAGATGTACAGGTGCACGTGTCTGGAGTTTGTTTGCAGTGGAGGCCCTGATACGACCATTCTCTCTCTCTCTCTCTTTCCCTCTTTCTCCATCAAATAAATAAAAACATAATACTAAAACATGCCCATGGACCCATGACAAAATCACAACAGCAGACTGAGTAGCTTCCTAATGCTCAGTAGCAGGTGGGTGTAACCTAAGATCAGCAGAGCCCAGAGACACTGTTCAGGTCACAAAGGATGGAGCTCTGAGCAGCTGGGAGACAGAATGAAGCTGATGACTCAGGAATAGATATGAGCTCATGCAGGTGTTCAATTCCACAGGCACAATTTGCAATAGCCTAGAAAGCAGGTACGGGGCTTCCAGGAGGAGAGGAGTCTGGGAGTCCTAGGGGAAAGAACCCAGGAGGCAAGAGACGCAGAGCATGGGAAGCTAGTGAACAGTGTTACTTGTTATCTGTGTTACTGTTTCTCTCCCTTGCCGTGGAAAGCCAGGCACGCCCTCACCATGTCTACATCCTAGGGCACAGTGCCCTCTCTTGATCACACCGCAGCAAAGTTTCACAAGAAATTCTACAAAATTTTAAATTTCCATCTGGAAAATTAATAAAGTCAGACCTCAAGGTCATATCTGCTCTGGCCTTAATCATAAATGAATATTCCTGTAACATTATTATTTTAAGTATATAGGAGGAACATTCTAAGTACATAGGTAACCACAGAAGACGTTGCTAACTATGCTCCAATTTTCACTCACAGCTCACAACAGACTTTACACAGACCCCAGAGTGAGGGGATCCTTTCCCTTCCCATGTCCTCTTACTTTCACCCATTTTTCTTCTCCTTTATTCTTTTCTTTTGTCATGACTTCACCCTTCAGATCTTCTTAAAACTCCCCCATTCCTGAGAACTGGCCTCCAGTCTAAAATCCCCCCCCAAATATCATCTCCCCTCAGAAGCCTTTCCTGAAGTCTCCTCCCTCAGACCCACACTGCCTGCCCCAGACCATGACTTCTTCCTTCACACCTACAAGGCCTGTCTTCCTCACACAGATCCTCCTTCCACAGACCCTCTAGTCCTTCATCCATCCTCAGAGATTGGGGAACAACAGAAACTCATGCTCTTCCCACAGTTTTTAAAACTCTGTGTACTTAATGAAGACACGGACCACTGGTGTATATGCCCCATGGTAGCAGGCAATGAGGGAGAATCCCACTCAATTCCCAAACCCTGGCATCAGCTTCCTTTACTGTACAGTAAGCTAAGCTCCATATCCCACTGTTCTCCTAGGTTTTATGGTCCCAGGGGGAGGGCTGGGGGACTGAGAAGCAGGTCTAGTCTCCACAGAACAAAGTTTTTACTCTTGCTATGCTGCAGCCACACCACACTGTCCAGCAGGGAGCAACTACTCCATTCTAGAAGGGGAAAAAAAAAAAAACTGCACAAACCACAAGAATTGGCTTCTCTGAGGTGCCACTGAGAGGTGCTTGGGAATGAACTTAAGGCACAAGTCATGGTGGGCACATGTTCCATCACTGAAATTTAAACACTTGTTTTTTGTTTATTTGAGAAAGAATTTCACTAGGTAGCCACGTCAGCCTTGAAAAACCTCTGTAGAGCAGATAGGTCTGAACCTTGTGCTTCTACCTCCTGCCTTAGGCTCCTGAGTGGCTGGGATAACAAATCTACACACAGATACTTTTTGGAAGTGAGACTGAACCCAGGTCTTGTCCCCCTCCCCTGTTTGACCATTTCAGGGAACTGATGGGGAAACATCCAGAGAGAGAAGGAGTCAGGAAGGGTGAGAACTCCAGGCGTGGCTGCTCCTGGTAGTCTGCATCCAGTGTTAACCATCCACCTGGGATGGATCTCAACCAGAAAAAATCCCTTCCCAAACCAGGGCTCCACAGTGTTCTCTGTCTTATAGATACACCAGAGGACAGAGAGGCAGAGACAAATATGAGGAACAGAAAGGGAAAGGGAGCTGCAAGTTGGTGGCTCATGTTTATACATCTCAGTATGTGGAAGGCAGAAGTCAGAGTATTGCTGCAAGCTTCAAGCAAGCCGGGGCTACATAGTCAGTTCCAGCTCCATTTTGACTGTAGCATGAGACACTGTCTGGAAAAGGAAACAGAAAAGGAAAACAGAGAAAGGTGGAGGGGAAAATAGACACAGAGAGAGCCTAAGTAGCAATGGAGGTCAGATTGCCCCTGGGTAGGACTAGGGTCCATGCCTCATTCCTCTGCCCCTGAGTATCCAAAGCCTTCCCTTCTGACCTCTGTCACTCAGTGAAAAGGATTCAACCCCAGCAGTAGCCTTGTCCACAAGGAAAACCAGGAAAGCCCCAAGGTTTAGGCCTGTACTTCAGACAGAAGATGGAAGCAGACTGCTTCTGCCCTGCCTCCCCTGCTCCTGTGATTCTGAATCATGTCCCAAGCCAGCTGGACCTGTCCTCTGCCATACAGCCCCCTCCCACCCGCCATACATGCTCAGGGACTTGGCTGAAAGGGGAGCTGCCTAAATAATTTCACCCAATAAGAAAGTACATGGTATCTGGATTCCAATCCATGTGCAAGTGACCCTAGTGCCTCAAGGAAGTGCATCCTGGGGAAGGCGGGGTGAGAAACCCAGATACACTAGGGAAACATGAGCCAGTGATTACAGAGCCCAAGGAGGAGGATGCTCTCACAGGCATGGAGTTCCACGGTCAGAGAGAGAACCACAGAGACCCAGAGAAAGAGAAATCAGAGATTAAGTGATAGACAAATAGAGATTCAGAACCAGAGGCTCAGGGAGATCTCTGGAGGTGACACTTCACTGTGAGCTTTGTTGCTGAATCCCTGCGGACAGGCAGACACAGGTCTAAAAACCCAGGGTAGGGGCTGGAGAGATGACTTAGCGGTGAAGGCATTTGCCTGTGAAGCCTAAGGACCCCGGCTCGATTCTCCAGGTCCCACATAAGCCAGATGCACAAGGTGGCACATGCATCTGGAGTTTGTTTGCAGTGGCTAGAGTCCCTGGCGCACCCATTATCACTCTCTCCCCCTCTGTCTTAAATAAATAAATAAATAATAAAATCTAAAAAAAAAAAAAAAAAAAACGAGGGTGTATAATGGTGATCCACCCATAGAGGACCAGACTACCCAAGCCATCATCCACCTAGCTGAAAAAACTCCCTTTAACTCATCCAGCAGTAGGGCACCTGGAAAAACCACCCTTTCTGGCTGCTCCATGCCCTAATGTCCCCCAGGATCTATGGATGTGGTACCGTGCCCCACTCACCCCACTCAACAAAACTACAGCCCTGGTGCCATGCAGCCCCATCTGCAAGCTCCCCATGAGGCTTTCTTTGGAGCAGCCACCTACAAACTCTGTGGACCCCGCTCACCCCTAGGGCACCTGCGGTGGCTACACGCCTGCGGGCTGCTGGCCTGGGCACACACGTGGTGTAGACATGGGGGTGAATACTTCCCTCCCCTGACTCAAGGGCCGCACACACTCCACGCCCAAAGAGCGCTACATCCAGACGGATGTTCCCATGCAGGGCAAGAGAGGATTCCAGGGTCCTGAGAGCACGCCGCCCCCGCACTGCAACCCGCCAGCCCCCAGGGCCCCAGCAGCAGCTGATCGCCAGCCAGCGGGCCACGGGCCAGAACAACCACGTGGTGCGCTTATGGGGTGAAAGCTTCCCTCCCTCCCTTCAAAGGCCCCACAAACTCCATGCCCAGAGTGCTGCAGCCGGGGCTGGAGGTCTCTGCATTGATGGGAGAAGGTGCCACTCTCCCGAACCACAGCACCACATCCGGTGGAGGAGTCCAGTGTGGCCCTAAGGCAGAACTTGGGCCTGGGGACTCTGAAGCTGAAGATGGGGAATCAAGGCCGCCATGCCAATCTGCTGCTTACAGATTCCCCGCCCTGGATCAGAAGGTCACACTCACCATTTCTGGCTTCCTGAGCATCCTTCTCCAATCCCTGAAGCACTGCAGCACAGGCCAGAGTCTGGGGCCCAAAGTCCCCAAACTCCAGAAAATGAAATGATCCAAGTACAGATCCAAGGAGGCGGACTGGCAGCGTGCTCAAACACAAGGTGCCGGGAAGGTGGAAGCCCGCCCCCTGCTCTCCCTGTGTTCCTGGAAGAACAGTGTGTCCCATTGGACGGTGCTTCAAGTCCCACCCCCTCAGGCACTGACTGACAGTAGATGGCAGGAAACCACCAGCAAGCAAATGAAGACACAGCCACAACTCCTTGCCCACTGCTATGATTTCAGCATTTGGGAGGCTGAGACAGGACAATCAGGAGTTCAATGACAGCCTGGGCTATATGAGATGCTGGTGTAAAGTGGGCAAAATATTGTTATTTCTTTACCTCAAGCTTTTCTGACCAAAGGACACACTAGACCCGGTCAAGCATCCTCCTGTGGAGCCCTTGCCTTTAGGCACACGTAATGGAGGCCACCACCCGAAGTTGATCTTCCTGACAGATAAAGGAGAAGTTCCAGGAATCATTAACATAGACCTTCTTGCAAAATGCAGGTGTTTACTTTTACCTAAGGACTGGGAGAACCCCTCTGTGCAAATGAGCCATGACCTTCCTGTATTATCTCTTTGTTTCTAACTATCTTTGTGATTACATAGCATAGAATGTTTCTTGCCTCTGTTCCGCCTATGTGATCTATGTACTGAATACCTTGTGACTTCTTGTAATAGCCTGCCCCCATTTTTATAGTAACTTTATGTTTTAACTCCCATCCTGTTTTTTTCTATGAAAATCACTTGATTATTTCCAATAAAAAGCTGGCATGAACAGTACAATGCTACATCTCGAGGACCCAAACTCTAGGTGTAGTCCTGGTGTGCACTAGCTTTTATTTTCTTTAGTCCTTTTCTTTTTTTTTTTTTTGGGGGGGGCTTAGGAGACAGGCGCCTTAACCGCTAAGCCATCTCTCCAGCCCCTTTTCTTTCTTTTTACCCAATTAAACTTTTCCTCACATTCAGTGAGTCAATGGTTTTACTTGTGCAACATCGAACCCCATAACACTGGCTCAAAAAACTATAAAAAATGATATAAAAGTAAACATAAAAAGATAACAGATGGACGTGGTGGTGCATGCCTTCAATACAAGCACTCAGGAGCCAGAGGTAGGAGGATCACCATGAGTTCAAGGCCACCCTAAGAACCCTGAGACTATGTAGTGAATTCCAGCTAAGCCCAGGCTAGAGTGAGACTCTACCTGAAACAAACAAACAAACAAATAAATGCTTCTCTCCTGTTATTTTAAGGCAAGGTTTCCTGTGAGAGACAGAAGTGCCAGTGCAAACCTTGCACTTAATCTCGAGTCAGTTTAGGAATTATATAGAAATGTATTTCACAAATGGAACAAGAAAAGATCAGTTCAGGGCTTCTGACTAAGACCATGTGTAGTATAACTGGGGAAATTATGACAATCTTACCTTTCTAACGTCTATGAACTTTCACAACTACTGTTTGGGGCAATCAGCCTGAGCTTTGAAATGGGAAGCAATCCCCTAAACAACTCCAGTTGGAATCACAACCTTGAAATATTTTTAGATGTAATAGAACCTCAGTAAAACCTACAAAACTTTTGGTATATGTTGTATTTATCTACAAAGTTAACCAATCTGTACCTAAATGTAAAAGTAGCATCTTTTGTCCAAATCATGCAGTTGATTCTTATAAGCCTAATGTGTCAATAGTTTAGAAACTATTGTGGTGTTCGAGGTTAGGCATGGAATGGTGAGCACAACCCCAGGGCCCCTATTCACTCATTACATTACATTTTTAGGAAAATTTCCTTTAGAAACCCTGTGTTCAAATATTAGCAAATGTACCAGCAGGCCTATGAGGAATCTTCACAGTTCCACATGAAGAATAAGATAAGAACCCGATTACTGTTGCATAGGTTTGCTGTATGCTAAGGGAGGAGGAGCAGCACGTACAATAAAATTGGAAGGATGCAGGAAAGGTTAGAATGGCTCCTGCACAAGAATGACAGGCAAAACTTGTGAAATATATTGCATAGCTGTATATACAATCATAAACACATACAAACAAATGTTTCTTTTGTAATTTCTTTTTTTTTGGAGGGGGGGGTTGAGGTAGGGTCTCACTATAGCCTAGGCTGACCTGGAATTCACTCTGTATTCTCAAGGTGAACTTGAACTCACGGTGATCCTCCTACCTCTGCCTCCCAAGTACTGGAATTAAAGGTGTGCACCACCACTCTGGCTTTTTTAAAAAAATTCTTTCGCATAAATATTTCTTAGATAATTGAAAATCAAGTATTATCTTTCTTCTTTTCTGTATGAATATTATTTCCTGTTGGAAATAATACTCAATCTTATAAGACATAGTAATATTGACTCAAAATGTGACCCTTAACTAGGAAAAATACAATCTGAAAATCCATGATTGCAATGAAATAAATTAACATATTCTTTCTCGTTTATCCTTATTTCTTCATAAGCGATGCCTGTTGCAGCTACCTTCTCATTTCTAGAACAAAGTAACCAACCAAAACATCTTGTGGGAAGAAATAATTTATTTTGATTACAGACTTGATGAGAGGCTCCATGTTGGCACAGGGACACTACAGCACGACAGTGCGCTGAACACTGGCAAGGAGGAGCTGCATGTAACACTCATAAGCCTGCCTTCAATAGCAAACCTCCTGCAGCAAGTCACCAGTTCCCAAATTGTCCCCAGCTGGGTACCTAGCATTCAGAATACATGCATTTATGGGTGACACCTAACTCAAACCACCACAGTACACCATACTGTTAATTATGTACACCACAGCAAAAGGGTAAAACCTGTAGAAAATCATAGAAAATAGAGAAACTGAAACCTGAAGACTTTAGGGTGGGGCAATTGCCCATTTTACACAGGGTTTCACTGAAAAGAACATTTCATATACCCTTGGGGATTTGAAGAAAAGGCCAAGTCATTGACTGAGAGCTTCCAGGAAAAAAAAACGAAACTAAAAAAATTAAAAAATTTAAAAAAAGGTAGCCGGATGTGGTGGCACACACCTTTAATCCCAGCTCTTGGGAGTCAGAGGTAGGAGGATCACCATGAGTTCGAGGTCACCCTGAGACTACATAGTTAATTCCAGGTCAGCTTGGACCAGAGTGAGACCCTACCTTGAAAAACAAAAAATTTAAAAAAAAAGAAAGAAAATAAATGAACCTGTGGGAAAGACATCACAAAAGTGGCTAGAAGGAGCCTGAGGTTCTGAGAGACTTGGGTTTTTTTTTTTGTTTTTTTTTTTTTTTTTTTTTTTCTTTTTCAAGGTAGAGTCTCACTGTAGCCCGGGCTGACCTGGAATTCACTATATATTCTCAGGGTTGCCTCAAACCCTTGGTGATCCTCCTACCTCTGCCTCCCAAGTGCTGGGATTAAATGTGTGTGCCACCACACCCGGCTTAACTGTCTTAACATTCTCATTTTATTCCTCTGCTAGTCAGAAGTAATACTTGACAGGCCCTTGGGGAAGCTTTCCCCAAAATCCAGACAACACTTAAAATGCTATGTAATGTTGAGTGTGGTGGTGCACCCCCTTAATCCCAGAACTTGAGAGGCAGAGGTAGGAAGATTATCAGGAGTTTGAGGCCACCTTGAAACTACATAGTGAATGGCAGTGAGACCCTACCTGAAAAAAAAAAAAATTACTATGTTTCACATTTTACACTGCCTTAGGTGTTGTTTGTTGTTTTCAAAATATGATTTTTTAATGAATTGGTATAGAGTGAGAGGACACAGTAATGGTTTTCATTTTCATTCAAATATGTCATGCATTTTGATCATATTGCCCCTTTATAAACTTTTATCACTCTCTCTCCCCCACTATACAGGCTCCTTCATATTTATAGCCTCACTAGTACATACATTTAAATCCATACATACGTGCATATCTTGGATATTATAGCAGTGCTGCAATAACCATGGATGTGGAGTTAGCTCAGCAGTCTACTGACTTAGATTCTTTTGGGTATATTCCCGGGAGTGGTACAGCTGGATCATATGGTAGCTCTATTTCAGTTCTGAGGAACCTCCACACTGAGTAACATAGTGCCCAGACGCCTTTAAATTCCTAACTGGAGTATATAACCATACTTTCCTAGTTCTTATCTTGGTTTTCTCCAGCATTTGTTGTTACTTGTGTTCTTAATGTAGTGGGAGAGCAGAGATAGGAAATGGACCTCCAAATCCTGCAGATGTATTCCCTCAATTAAATAAAGATTTCAACACTCCAGGAAATAAGATAACACTTAGAAGAGCAGTGAAAGCACAAACAGCAGACTATATTTCAAGCAAAAAGCTCCCTTCAGGATGGAAAAGACTCAAGAGCTGGGAGTCCATCTGAATGGCCTCTGGGAAGGGTTCTTATTGAGTCCAGTCAACATGATATCACTCCCCCATATGTTAATTAGGGATCAGTATACCATTTTTTGCATTTGTCCATTTAAGTATACAGGACTTCTGTCCTTTTGAGGACACTATAAAGGGCATCGATGTCTATTGTTCTTAAAATTCAGACTTTGTGGTGATTTTTTGGTGGTCACCACTTTAAGGGTGGCCCCAAATCTCACTGCTGGCCCACACAGTCAGCTTCACCACACAGGAAGGGGAGGAATGGCCACAGGAAGACTCTGCACTGACAGAGGAGGGCGCTCCAGTGCAACCTGCTTGAGCACACTGGGGAGAGTCTGTCCTGACTCTGTCCCTGCATCACAATCAAGGCTGAAGGTGCCTGGGTGGGAGAACAGTCATCCAGATGCAGAGGTGTCTCAGACATTCTAACCTTCACCCTATCTGCCTATATTTCACTAACCCATATCACTGAAGACTGCTCTGACTAGAGTGAGATGGAATATCAATGTATGTTTGATTTGCATTTCCATAGTGGCTAAGCACGTTGTGTCTTTATTCCCCCACATTTAGTGGAGCAGAGGGGTCCATTGTGTGTAGCTTCTTTTCACTGTGGATTATCCATCAGTTGTGGCTTTTTTGCAGTTGTTTTTATTCTTTAAGTGCTGTGGGAGTTTATGCCTGGTTCCTAAGCATGTGGCCTAAGGATCAGCTTCTGAGCTCTTCTCCACTTTACCTAGTAGAGATGGAGTACACCTCTACCTACTTCAACATAATTCTTCTCGAATATTGGAAATATTCAATTCACAGCATTAGGGTAAAGTAAAAATCCAACCAAAGACTTAATCCTAGTTGCATAAATCCTAATATAGAAACATAAGTAAACATGAAAATTGAAGGCATCTTGATAAGAGGTGAAGTCTTACTGTGTGCTCAGGCTATCCTTAAACTCATTGACCAAATAATCCTCTGCCTGGCACTCCAGAGTATCTAAGAACAAAGGCATCTGGCACCACAGCCTGTATCTGGAGTTTTAAAAAATATTTTATTTATTGATTGATGAGAGAGAGAGTATGCTAGGGCCTCTAACTATTGCAAACGAACTCCAGACACATGCACTACCTTGTGCATCTGACCTAAGTGGGTATGGGTGAATCAAACTTGTTCCTTAGGCTTTGCAGGCAACCACCTTTACTAGTAATCCATCTCTCCAGCTGAAGGTTCAATGTTTGTTTGAGAGGGAGAAAGAGGCAGATAGAGAAAGACAGAGAGAGAGAGAGAGAGAGAGAGAGAGAGAGAGAGAGAGAGCATGTAAGGGCTTCCAGCCACTTCAAAGGAAGTTCAGATGCATGTAACACTTTGTGCATCTGGCTTTTGTGGGTCCTGAGGAATTGTACCCGGGTCCTTTGCCTTTGCACACAAGCGCCTTAACTGCTAAGCCATCTCAACAGTCAAGGTCTATTGTTTTTAATATGATATGAGAGAATTGCATTTTAGAAGATTTAATTTGCAAAGTAGATTTTTGTCTTAATTTGGTTACCTGGTGGAAATGCAGATATCTCTTCCTTTCTAAGGTCTCATTAAGACTTTTCCACTACCAGAACAAATACAAATGGCCAAGGAACATCTAAAAACCTGCAAAACAAAAGTACTCAGTCCTGTCACAATGGCTATCATCAAGAAATCAAAGGAGAGGAGGCAGATGTAGGAGGATCGCCATGAATTCAAGGGCACACTGAGAATACATAGTGAATTTCAGGTCAGCCTGAGGCCCTACCTCAAAAAATCAAAAAAAAAAGAAAAAAGAAAAAGAAAAAAAGAAAGAAAGAAAGAAAGAAAGAGAGAAAAAAGCAATCAAATGAGGGCTGGAGGGATTGCTTAGTGGTTAAGGCATTTGCCTGCAAAGCCAAAGGACCCAGGTTCAGTTCACAAAGACCCACATTAGCCAGATGCACAAGGGGGTGCATACATCTGGAGTTTGTTTGCAGTGGCTGGAGGCCCTTGCGTGCCCATTCTCTCTCTCTCCCTCTTTGTCAAATAATTTTTTTAGAGAGACACAGAAAGAGACAGAGACAGGGAGAGGAAGACAGATAGAGATGGCTGCACCAGCAGCCTCTCAGCTGCTGTGAACGAAATCCAGATGCGTTTGCCTCCTTGTGGTCAATTGTGGCATTGCACCCTTTGCATCTGGCTAAACGTGGGACCTGAAGATTGGAACCACTGGAGATTGGAACCGGGGTTCTTAGGCTTAGGAGGCAGGTACCTTAACCGCTAAGCCATCTCTCCAGCCCCAAATAATTTTTTTTTAATTTTTTATCATTTTATTTATTTTTGGAGAGAGACACACAGAGAGACAGACAGAGAGGGAGAGGGAGACAGATAGAGATGGGCACGCCAGCAGTCTCTCAGCTGCTGTGAATGAAATCCAGATGCATGCTCCCCCTTGTGGTCA
>JAEOAD010000766.1:0-29383 GCA_036365145.1 Orientallactaga sibirica
CAGGCTGGCATCAATTCATGCCGATCTCCTTCCACTGTCTCCCAATCCATGGTGACTACATCTTGGGAGCCCATCTCAACCTAACAGTAACCTTAGCCTGGATTGGGACTGGTAATTTGGAAGTTTTCCATAGCAACCCAATGGTATGGTGCCATGTAGGTAAAAAAAAAAAGGGGGGAGCTGAAATGTACAGAAACCACAACAGTGGCTCTAAATTTAAAATGGAGAGATGATTTAGAAGGTATGGCTCTTGCCTGCAAAGACTAACAACCCAGGTTCCTTTCCCTAGTACCCAGGCAAAGCTGGATGCACAAAATGGCACATGCATGTAGTGTTCATTTGCATTGGCTAGAGGTCCTGGTGCACTACATTTTCTTTCTCTCTCTCTCTCTCCTTGAAAATAAATAAATAATTTTTATTAAAAATTAGAGCAAATATAATGAGATAAAGATTGATATAACTGCTACAACCCAACAAAATCTCACCACTTATTTCCATATAGATATATTAAATAGAAACATAGTTTGCACTAGATCAGCTCTGAGGTGCTTTCCAGATCAAGGTAAGAAATTAAACAACCACACATTCGAAGACACATCAAACTATGACAAAATAGATCAATTGAAGCAAACCGTGAAGGGCAGGGCACATGAACCTCAATTTAAAAAAAGTAACTCAAAGTTTTAATATTATCTTATTCCTTAAAAAGTTTTATAAATAATACAATTAGTTCCTCTATACCTTTAACTTACTCAGTTTTCTTTAAAGTTAATATCTTTTATAGTGCACTACATTTGTTAATACTAAGTTAAGAACATTACTGTCAGCTATATTCTTTCTCAGATTTTACCAAATTTCCACTAACTGACTTGTTCGTTTTCAGGATTCAATCCAAAATGGTTCATTCTTTTAGTCATCATGTCTTCTTAGCTCCTCTGGTCTCTGAAGTTCTTTTGTTTTAGCGATTTTCTTTAAACACACACTATTTTAACAGTCAATCTCTATGGGTCATATGTCCCAAAGATAAGATAACTGCCTTCCAGCAACTCACCTCATTCAAAAATTTGGATTAGAATTTTGAAGAGTCATACTTAAAAATTTCTGTCCTGGGCTGGAGAGATGGCTTAGGGGTTAAGGCGCTTGCCTCCTAAGCCTAAGAACACTGGTTCCAATCTCCATCGGTTCCAATCTCCAGGTCCCACATTTAGCCAGATGAAAAGTGATGCAAGGGCACAATGCCTCACTTGACCACAAGGGTGCGCACATCTGGATTTCGTTTGCAGCAGCCAAGACACTGCTGGCATGCCCATCTCTGTCTTCCCCTCTCTCTTTCTCTCTCTCTCTCTCTCTGTCTGTCTCTCTGTGTCTCTCTCCAAAAAAATAATAAAAAAGTAAAAATTTTGTCCTGAAACTATCATATGACCAGTTACCAACTCTAAACCCTAGAAATACTTCAATAATTCCTCTCTTTTCAGCTGTTACTGACACTGTCAGAGGATACTTTCTCTTGTTTCGCTTGCTACACATAACCCACCTTTGGATGAACAGGTTTCTGTGGTAGTTGTTGTGTAGGCTCTTTGATGACGCGATCCAATCATACAGTAAACTCCGGAATCCCTTCTACAACATCTAGCAATCACCGAAACAGGTCTCTTTGCCCAACACTATCACTACTACCTCTCTGGGAACACTTCCAGTGGCAGTACATGGATTACATCCCAAGATATGTCTATGCCATCTGCTTGTGGACTGTTAGAAATGGCTATACCAAAATCAACGCAAATTTTGTCCCTTGCAGGTTCTTTTCATTGGCCCCATTTATGTCCTGCATAGAATCAAGATAGTAGATGGCAAATAAGCTGAAGATACAGTCTCAGCCCAGTTGTAAGGAGAGATTGAGACACACTCAGGAGGTGCTAGCTTTGGAGGGTTGCTTGCTAAGTATCCCATCTTGTTGGGCCTTAATTGCCTTAACTTGTTTTAAAAAACTCACCACCACGTTTATAGAATTATTGTGAGAAGTAAATGAAATAGCACTTATGGAATTACCTACCTCATTGACAGGTGTAGTGAATACTGTCCATAGGCATGAACATTCAGAGCATTGTTTCCCTGTCACCCACACTGACTGACTGCTACTCTCATAACCCACAACCCCATGGTGAATATTAACAATCCCACTGAGGAGAGCCCTCAGTGGAATGGGGGCAAGGAGGAAGAAATGGTAGCAACACATGATGTGTGCATACAAAATTTCTACATAATACTAAAAAGATGTTTACCTTGTAGACAACTAGTGACTACCCAGGTGAAATATACCTTTCACACTGCATTACGCCATTCTTCTGTTTGACAACAGTGAATTCCTTTTTTCCTTTTCAATGAATTCTTTAGAGATTATGTGTAGTTTTGCTATTGACCTTTCCCCCTTGAAGTTTAATTAAACTGTTACTGAGCAGAACTGAAATGTTAAATAAACTGAGAAAATTAGTTGCTCACATTCCCGAATATATGGCTCCCTGGTGAGATTAGCCATGACAGTTGATGAGAGTGTTTAACAAGGATTAGAGTACACCCCTTCTTATCAACAAAATGTAGAAATGGGGGCCTGGCTTGGGGCATTGATCTAAATTTCCATGGCAACACCAGGATGAACCATCTATCTGTGAATAACTGATATCCAATCTGTAAAAGATGATAAGAATCACTGCAATGAGCATTGAGAAAGAAGAAAATCACTTAAGGAAAACAGAAGTCTACCTACTCCTTGAGGAAACTTAAAGAACGTTCTCTAAATTTAGTGGTATCTTTAGCTTCCCGGAGTATCTACCAGGGAAATGTTAATTTGAAATTATAAGAACAGAAAAAAATAAGGAAAAGATAATAGGAAGGGATCAGAAAAAATGCATAAACACGTAGTTCATCTGAGTAAATATCTAATGGATTTTGCTTTCTGAGCCTAGCAGGATACTCAGTCTCTGTTACTATACTAGATTCACATGTCTTCAGCTGTGTGACCTTAAATAACTTTTTAATCTCACTGTGTCTCATTTTCTTCCTCCATGGCATGGGGATAATAGTTTCTACTTCACAATGTTATGAGACTTGAGTGTGTACTTATAGCAGTTCTTGGCTCAATGAATATATAAGTTGATATCATTTTAACTTTTGACCTTATGATTATTATTATGTCTGCTAGTTGTTGTTGATTCTGGAACAGATACTACCTTTCAATTTTTTAAACTGTGTAGAGAAACTACAGACACGGTGGAAAAGGTTATATTTTCCATTTTGAAATTTTGTTTGTGTTACAAAAGAGCCCCAAAATGGCAGCACTAGAGAGGTCTTATAGGTATTATCATTTTCAATTTCAATGCAGCCCTTAGGAAAAAAGGAAAGAGTGGATCTAGTTGACTCACAGGATCCAAGTCAAGTCCTTTTGTTGTTTAAACTCTCATCAGGATACAGGAACAGGTGGACATCTGTAAAATGTTTTGTGATCACAAGGGAATTAGTTTACCTCAGACACACTCATGGCAATGCTCCTACCTCTGCCTCCCAAGTGTTGGGATTAAAGGCATGTGCCACCATTTCCGGACATTCATTTCCTTTTTAAAGAAATACTGGGACTATTATTATTTTTCCTAAAATAAAGATTTGAATACATTGTAAGAATCATGAAATCTGTCACTTTATTATTAACACAGTGATATTAGTATAAATGATAGGAAACGTGATTTATTCTTCAGGCTTGTACCCTAATGGTAGGATAATTTAATAGTGGATGATTCTGACTTCAAACGATCTCTTTTAGATCAACAGGGTTATAGTCAAAGTAGGATTTTAGTAAAAGAAATACTTTCTGGAACTAATATGTAGGAATGGGATGGGATGCAATAGAGCCACGTGTGTCCTCTTGAGTATGCGAAGTTATTACTGGTAATACACACAGAAATTTTTGATTTGTTATCACTGTTATTGGTGCTGTGATTAAAAATGTTGATTAAAAATAAATCGTGTGGGCTGGAGAGATTGTTCAGTGGTTTAGGTTCTTGCCTGTGAAGGCTTAGGGTCCAGGTTTCATTCCTCACCTAAGCCAAATTCACAAAGTAGCATGTGCATATGGAGATTGTTTGCAGTAGCTGAAGGCTCTGGTGTGACCATTTGCTCAACAAATCTGCCCCTTTCTCTCTCTCAAATAAAATAAAATAAAATAAAATAAAATAAAATAAAATAAAATAAAATAAAATAAAATGAATTATAAATCATGCAAGATTTAAATTTTTTAAATCGCACATTTTGAAAATAATACTTACAAGTAGGGAACTCATGGCAAGTAGGTAGTATGTCAGGGTCCTCGACTCAAGAAAACTAGAGTATTTATTACTAACTTTAGGGAACTGATACTGAAAATACAGATCCTACCATTCCAATTGACCATTATTTCAGCAAACTGGTAAATGTCTATGTGAGCTCATTTCTAAGAAAAGCTTCTCAGGGGACTCTGCACTGTAGATTGGTGGGTTTCCTATCTGTGAAGTGCAAGCTAAAAGGTAGCAAAATATGGAATATTCTATATTTATTTCCTAGTAGGGAAAAACAATTATGTTTTCATGAAGTAGGAAAGATTCCAGATGATCCCAGGGTTCCTTTAGGGGAAATATTTAAATATGTTTGTTCCAGGAATTAAGTCAGAATCTTCTTCAGGATGAATTTCCAATTCTTCCTATTATTTGGTATTGATTATGTCTTCACATCCCTTCTACATAGTTATCACCCCCCTCCCACGTAGTGAGCACACCCTATTAGGACAGTGTTCCATATTAATAACTTTGAGCAATTGATGTTGCTGACACTACAATGCTTAATGAAACCTTGTGAATTCATCAAGAGAAGGCAATAAAATATGCATCATTACCTTCCATAAATCTATAAACTTTAGAAAATGCTATGCACCATGCAAAGAGATAAAATAGGACAGGGCAAACATCTAATGGCCTTCCTTACAGCCATTGCAATGGAAGTGGCTAAAAGAAGATCGATAAAAGAATTGATTGATCTTATAAGTAAAATAATTATGATGTGTTGGCTGATTTCATTTGGAAGGGAAGCAGGACCATCATATGTGTTAATATTCACTGCATAGATAGATATAAAGTGCTTCCACATAGAACAAATTTGTGCAGTAGTGCTCAAAGGGACATTGGGTGTCTCAAAAGAGGTAGGAGGATCGCTGAGAGTTCAAGACCACCCTGAGACTACATAGTTAATTCCTGGTCAGCCTGGACCAGAGTGAGACCCTACCTTGGAAAAAAAAAAAAAAAAAAAAAAAAAAAAAAAAAGAATGCAAATCATATGTATAGTGGGCTGCTGTAACCACAAAGGCTAAAGTGACTACACGTGAGAGAATGTTTGCCAGAGACCTAATACCTGAAAATGATTTTGAGGACTCTCGGGGTGGGAGAGAACAGAATTCTAGGTGGTAGTAGCCAAAGAAGGGAAGAAATTATGCTTTGGGGAAAAGAAGCATTTTGGTGTATCTGAAAAATCGTGTATCAGGGAAAGAAAAGCAAGATGTAATTGTGACAAGAAATCTGAGGCCAGATAATGAAGAGCTTGTATGTGATGGAGAAGCAATCACAACTTGTTAATAGGGCCTAACATGATTCGATTTAAAGTCTGAATTATAGCAGTGAGTAGTTGGACTGTAGGCAAAGAAAACACTTAGGAGGCTGTGGTAAAATTCAGGCAAGGATAAGAAATATCTCCACAATAGGAAATTTGAAAAGATATTAAGTAGTAGAATCTGCAGTATCAAGTTATTCCTTGGCTACAGTATAGGAATAAAGGGAATGTTTCTGGAGTATTCATTTTTTTTTTTTTTTGGGGGGAGGCTTGGTTGAACTTATGAATGCATCATGAAAAAGTAAGATACAAGAGACAATCCTCAGTGTGTTGAGATGAGTTCATGTTTGGATTTTTTCAGTTTAAGTTCCTATGGGATATCTGGGTAAAACTGTTCAAAACTTATTCATGTATGGAAGGAAAGATAGTGCATTGATGAATGGAGATTATATATATATATCTTACGGAGGCAGGAGGGAGGGGGCCTGGGGAGATGGATTTCCTGTCCTGGGACTGAGCCTCACAGAACAGCAGGAACAGCTACAGGGGGGATGTGAGGACATTACCTGTTTGATCACTGTGGGAAAGCTTGCACTGGCCAACTTTTTTGATCATCAGGCCTAGAAGTTGCAAGGACTAATGTAATAGGACTGTGAGGGGGCCAGGGCCTGAGGGAGGTCCCCCTTGCTGCCTCCTGCCTTCCCCCTCCCTGCGCCTCTGGCCTCTCTTAATGAAACCTTGTGAATTCATCAAGAAGAGAAGGCAATAAAATATGCTTCATTCTCTTCCATAAACCTATAAAAGTTCATAAAATTATATGCAGTATGCAAAGAGATAAATAGGACAGGACAAATATCTAATGGCCTTCCTGTTGGGAGCCATTTGATTTTGACTTAACTTCTGTTTGACAATGGGCTAAGATAAACAGAATGTTTTGCCAAGCAGAGATCAGTTACCTGCTGAGAATATGGAAATTGAGGAGGAAGTGTCCTTTGATCTAAAGGCAAAGATTTAACTGTTTTATGATGCAGTTTTTCTGAGAAATCCTGTATTTACCATTTGGTCTATTTGCATCCTTGTGCTCTTATAAGAAGAACAAAAATGTAAACTAAGTAAAGTCAGGGCCTCGGTATTGACCGACAGCCCTCCCTGAGTTCATCTTTTGTCTCTCTGGTCTTTCTTTTCCTTAGTCCTCACTCACCACTCAGGTACTGTTTGAATCTGCCTGGGGCTCCAGCACCTTCCTTACAGTCATTGCAATGGAAGTGACTAAAAGAAGATCAATAAAAGAATTGATTGATTTTATAAGTAAAATAATTATGATGTGTTGGCCGATTTCATTTGGAAGGGAAGCAGGAGCATCATATGTATCAGCATTCACTGCATAGATAGTTATAAAGTGCTTCCAGGTAGACCAAATTTTTGCAGTAGTGCTCAGAGGGACATTGAGTGTCTCAAAAGACACAGGCAACTTGACCTTTGGCATTTAGGTGGTAAAGCTATTAACCCAATAGAAATAAAATAAGGGTAGATTTGATGAAGGTGATAACTGGAAACAGTTGGCCATAGACATGAAAAGATTTACCTATGGTTTATGAAAAGAAAGTAAATGACAAATAACGCTTAGGTGTTATCTCATGGTGATTGCTGATACCATGAGAACACTTGAGAGAATATGTGGCATGCAAAGGGAAGAGTATTTATCAAATACTGCTCTTTTGAGGTGGCAAGCAGAGGAAAATACTTTTGGCACACATAAAGATATTGCAAAAACAAACTAAATCGGAAGCTTTATGCAGGTAATCGATGTCAAATGTGTCTAGGAAAAAATAGGTAAAGCCACGTCGTTGTTTAAATTCTCACCAAAATACAGGAACAGGTGGACATCTGTAAAATGTTTTGTGATCACAAGTGAATTAGTTTACCTCAGAAACAGCCACCTCTTTTATGACTTCTATGCAACTCTGAAAAACAATCTCAGGCCTGTGACATTTCATGGACCAGCTTTCCATAATCATGGCTATATTCTTTATTTACAGTTCCCAGGGATGTTTTTTTTTTTTCGAGGTAGGGTGTCACTGTGGTCCAGGCTGACCTGGAATTAACTATGTAGTCTCAGGGTGGCCTCAAAGTCACTGCGATCCTCCTATGTCTACCTCCCGAGTGCTGGGATTAAAGGCGTGTGCCATCACACCGGGCGGTTTGTTTGTTTTGTTTTTCAAGGTAAGGTCTCCCTCTAGCCCAGCCTGACCTGGAATTCCTTATGTATTTTCAGGGTGGCCTCAAACTTGTTGTAATCTTCATACCTCGGCCTGTAGAGTGCAGGTATTAAAGGTGTGTGCCACCATGCTCAGTTCAAGATTTTGTTTTTTTGTTATTATTATTATTATTTTTTTGTTTTTGCAAGGTAGGGTTTCACTGGTCCAGGCTGACCTGGAATTAACTCTGTAGTCTCAGGGTGGCCTTGAACTCTCAGCGATCCTCCTACCTCTGCCTCCCGAGTGCTGGGATTAAAGGTGTGCACCACCACACCCGGCTAAGATTTTGTTTTTATAAGTAGATCTAGTTTGATTTTATAAAAGACTATCAAAATATATAAATTCTTTAAGTGTTTATACTGTATTCCTATGTTTTATGAAAAGAACAGGGTATTGAAAAATGGAGAAAATTGCTTTGCAAACTGCCTATGAAGTAGCCTTGAAGGGGTTACTCCCTGAGCCTTGGCAGGGTTATTTTAAGTCTACTTTAGTGTTTATCTCTCAGCAGCTTAGAAAATTTTGCAGAAGAGGGAGGGTGGAAGGATTGTAAGAGCCACTTTGTGGGAGGTAATATCCAGAGGCATTGTCCCCACCACACACAATGAATGTCTACTGTTCTCACAACTCACAACACACAACCCCATGGTGAATACCAGCAATACCACTGAGGAAGGCCTCAATGGAATGGGGGCAGGGAGGAAAGGAAATCACGGTACCAACACATGATGAAACCAAAGTCTTGCTAGTAATATATATATTGAGAGAAAGAGAGAGAGAGAGAGAGAGAGAGAGAGAGAATAGAAATCAATTCCTCAAGCTTCCAACAAAACTCTTGATCTGAAATCAGTTTTTCTCTCTCTTTTTCCCTAAATTTAGTTCAAAGCCAGATACATAGAAAGAGTCTTGGCAGACATGGTGGAAACTGTGGAGTATCTTTGCTTTTCAGGGCCAAGATGGGAAGGAGAAATGAGAGACAATCACTACCACAAAGGGCCATTCATCACCCTGTATCTCAAACCCTGTTCACTGCCAGCATTCTTGTCATCACCTTTTCATTCATTTTATTTTTTCTTTCTTTCTTTCTTTCTTTCTTTCTTTCTTTCTTTCTTTCTTTCTTTCTTTCTCTCTCTCTCTTTCTCTCTTTCTCTCTTTCTTTCTTTTTTCTTTCTTTCTTTCTTTCCTTCCAAGGTAGGGTCTCCCTCTCCCTGTAGCTCAGGCTGACCCGGATTTCACTATGTTGTCTCAAACTCATGGCAATCCTCCTACCTCTGCTTCCAAGTGTTAGAATTAAAGGCATGTGCCACCATTCTCTGCCATTCATTTCCTTTTTAAAGAAATACTTGGCCTATTATTATTTTTCCTAAAAGAAAGATTTGAGGGCTGGAGAGATGGCTTAGTGGTTAAACGCTTGCCTGTGAAGCCTAAGGACCCTGGTTCAAGGCTCGATTCTCCAGGACCCACGGAAGCCAGATGCACAAGGGGGCGTATGCATCTGGAGTTCGTTCTCAGTGGCTGGAGGCCCCGGCTCACCCATTTTCTCTCTCTCTATCTGCCTATTTCTGTATCTTTCTCTTTCTCTCTCTCTGTCTCTGTCTCCCTCTCTCTCTCAAAATAATTAAATAAATAAATAAAAGATTTAAAAAAAAGAAAGATTTGAATACATTATAAGAATTGTGAAATCTGTCACTTTATTATTAATACAGTGCTATTAGTATAAATGATAGGAAACATGATTTATTTTTCAGACTTGTGCCTTAATGGTAAGATATTTTAATAGTGGATGATTCTGACTTTAAATGATGTCTTTTAGATCAACAGGGTTATAGTCACTTTCTGGAACTAATATGTAGGCATGGGATGGGATGCAATAGAACCACGTGTGTCCTCTTGAGTATGCGAAGTAATTACTGGTAATACACACGGAAATTTTCTGATTTGTTATCACTGTTATTGGTGCTGTGATAAAAAATGTTGATTAAAAATAAATCATGTGGGCTGGAGAGTTTGTTCAGTGGTTAAGGTGCTTCCCTGAAGCCTAAGGGACCAGGTTTCATTCCTCACTTAAGCCAAATTCACAAAGTGGCACATGCATCTGGAGTTTGTTTGCTGTGGCTGAAGGCTCTTGTGTGCCCAATCTCTCTACATATCTGCCTCTTTCTCTTTCTCTCTCAAATAAAATAAAATAAAAACAAAATATAAATCATGCAAGATATAATTTTTTAAAATCGCACATATTGAAAATAATACTTACAAGTAGGGAACTCATGTCAAGTAGGCAGTATGTCAGGGTCCTCGACTCAAGAAAACTAGAGTATTTATTACTAACTTTAGGAAACTGATACTGAAAATACAGATCCTACCATTCCAATTGACCATTATTTCAGCAAACTGGTAAATGTCTATGTGAGCTCATTTCTAAGAAAAGCTTCTCAGGGGCCTCTGCACTGTAGATTGGTGGGTTTCCTATCTGTGAAGAACAAGCTAAAAGGTTGCCAAATATGGAACATTCCATATTTATTTCCTAGTAGGGAAAAACTATTATGTTTTCATGAAGTTGGAAATATTCCAGATGATTCCGGGGTTCCTTTAGGGGAAATATTTAAATATGTTTGTTCCAGGAATTAAGTCAGAATCTTCTTCAGGATGAATTTCCAATTCTTCCTATTATTTGGTATTGATTATGTCTTCACGTCCCTTCTACATAGTCATCACCCCCCTCCCACGTGGTGAGCACACCCTATTAGGACAGTGTTCCATATTAATAACTTTGAGCAATTGATGTTGCTGACACTACAATGCTTAATGAAACCTCGTGAATTCATCAAGGGAAGGCAATAAAATATGCATCATTCTCTTCCATGAATCTATGAAACTTTAGAAAATGCTATGCACTATGCAAAGAGAGATAAAATAGGACAGGGTAAATATCTAATGACCTTTCCTCACAGCCCTTGCAATGGAAGTGGCTAAAGAAGATCGATAAAAGAATTCATTGAGTTTTTTTCTTTTCTTTTCTTTTTGGTTTTTGGAAGTAGGGTTTCACTCTGGTCCAGGCTGACCTGGAGTTAACTATGTAGTCTCAGGGTGGCCTCTAATTCACGGGTGTACTCCTACCTCTGCTTCCCAAATGCTGGGATCAAAGGCTTGTGCTACCATGCCCACCTAGGAATTGATTGATCTTATAGTAAAATAATTATGATGTGTTGTCTGATTTCATTTGGAAGGGAAGCAGGAGCATCATATGTATCATCATTCACTGCATAGATAGGTATAAAGTGCTTCCAGGTAGAACAAATTTGTGCAATCATGCTCAAAGGGACATTGGGTGTCTCAAAAGAGACAGGCGACTTGACCTTTGGCATTTAGGTGGTAAAGCTATTAACCAAATAGAAATAAAATAGAAAAGGGCAGATTTGATGAAGGTGATGACTGGAAACAGTTGGCAATAGACATGAAAAGATTTACCTGTGGTTTATGAAAGGAAAGTAAATGACAAATAACACTTAGGTGTCATGGTGATTGCTGATACCATGAGAACACTTGAGAGAATATGTGGCATGCAAAGGGAAGAGGATTTATCAAATATTGTTCTTTTGAGGTGGCAAGCAGAGGAAAGTACTTTTGGCACACATAAAGATATTGCACAAACAAACTAATTTGGAAGCTTTATGCAGTTAATAGATGTCAAAATACAGGAACAGGTGGACATCTTTAAAATGTTTTGTGTTCACAAGTGAATTAGTTTCCCTCAGAAACAGCCACTTCTTTTATGTCTTCTATGCAACTCTAAAAAAACAATCTCAGGTGTATGACATTTCATGGACTAATTTTCTTTGTGGACTCTGCTCATTTCAACTTGCCTCTGTCTATTGATTGGTTAAGTTTCTAGTCCAAGGAAGATAATTGCAGGAATTCATGTTGGATTAGATGTTTCAGTGCTTATGTTTCATGGAATATTATTTCAATAGGTGCTGGGCAACATGCTGTATGCAGTCAAAATTACTGCTTTGGCTGGCATTGTGTATTTTTATTTTTTGAGTGCCAACAAAACTGTCAGTCAACACTCAGTGGATCACACAGTGGCTCACACAGTTTTTGTGGCAGCCTAATAGAGATGAAAGGGAGTCTAGTTCCAATATTCTGATCTGGTGTTCATATATCTTTCCTGGAAAGGAAAAGTTTAAAGAGAATTGAGGTTTTATTGGGCTGTGTGTCTTACTAAGTGTGCTGTGCTAAACACATCAAGATCACACTGTATGTAATCATTTAAGGAGATATACAACACACATGTGCACACCAAAACCTAGGCTCCATTTGTTACTATGGATCTTTAAATATAGGTCTAATTATTCCATTCCTACCTATGCATAGCGTCTGCCTTTCATTGCCTTAGAACTCCCACTGAAAATGCATGACATTTCTGTGTACTAATGACATTGGAAAACCATTAAAGAACATAGCCTGATGATGATAATCAGTGTTTAGTCAGACTAATGCACAGAATGGTAAGTCAATCAAAGGTACATATTACCATAACTCGATTCACGCACATGGAAATTATCTCAAAAGAAGTAGCAGATTAGTGGTGCTTGACTCTAGGCTTGGTGTTAAGAGAGAGGGGAAGTTGAGGGGCTAACTTCACTTCCCCATTTAGGGTATGTATACAGAAACCATCACAAAAACAGAACGCTTAAGGATTAATCTATCAATATGAAAGTATAGTCATTCAAATTTAGATATATTTCCTCCCTCAAGCCAAGCAAGTTTTGCCATTCATTTTAACTCATTAATTAAATTAGTGGAGTAGGATTATAGGTTGTATTTTTCAACTGTCACTCATTTATGTAGCAGTTCAATAATCTGCATTACTTGTAGTAAACTTTTATTTTTTTCAATTTTTCTTTTTATCAGAATTTCTCATTGAATTCAATATAATTATTTTTCTGTTGTTTTAACTTGAAATGGTAAGCAAGAACAAAACAGATGATTTCATAGTTTCCCAAATATATCCATTTCTAAAAACATGTTTGATGTTACATATTCAAACTTATGTTACCTAGGTTTATTATAATAGTGTTAGTCCAATAAAATTTCATAATATGAAAATTAGAACTTATAATTTACTTATTTATTTATTTATTTATTTATTTATTTATTTTGGTTTTTGCAGATAGGGTCTCACACTCATCCAGGCTGACCTGGAATTCACTCTGTAGTGTCAGGGTGGCCTTGAACTCACAGTGCTCCTCCTACCTCTGCCTCCTGCGTGCTGGGATTAAAGGCAAGCACGACCATGCTCAGCTAAATTATTTATTTTTTTGAAAAGAAAACAAATGATAGGCATTTCATAATGACGGTTTATTGTATCTGCTTTGGGTACAATGAAGGTTATTTTAAATGGATAAGTTTTCCTTTCTCTTCAAATCTGTAATAATATTACCAGTTATATATATCAATTCTCTCATTTTCTTTAAAATTATGTCTTTATTAATTACCTGTTAGAGAAATAACTCTATCTTAAATGATGAAGAAGTGTGGCTATAGAGTAGAACACAGCAAACTGCGTGTCAACTAGGTGCACAGCTCTGAGAAAATGGTCATTTTAATGTAGTCTGTTTTCAGTAGACACAAAGAAAATAAGTAATAAGGAAATGCATTCATTAACAACTTCAAAAGTATGATTGAAATGGAAGATTTTTTTAGTATTTATTAAATATGCTTTAAAATCACAAATGCACGTAGTTGCTTTCTCCCTGAAATTTTTTTCATCCTGCTCTTCAATCTGTGAAGAAATAGTCCAGAATTAGAGAAACCAAAGCTGTGGTGACCAAGGTGATACATGTTTGTAATGCTACCACTACGGAGGATGAGGCAGGGAGACTGCCCACAGTTCAGCAAGGCCAGTCTGAGCTACATAGCAAGTATCACAACAGTCAAAGAAAGAAGCAAGATCTTGTCTCAAAATAAAACAGATAAACTAAAACAACCAAAGCGTGAAGAAAGATAGTGGTTTTCTCTAAGATTTTCTCTGATATAACTTATTCATTATTTTTATCTACAAGACTAACCTCTTGACACAGCTTGGACAGGTTTTATGAAATACTGATTCTATCTTGAATGTCTGAAACAAATATTGGACTAATATGGATTACCAGCTGTAGCAGACAGCTTCAGGTTCGCTGAGATGAACTTCCAGACCAGGCACAGTTATGGAGGAAGGGATATTATTTATTGAAGCTTACAGATCCAGGGGAAGTTCCATAAAGGCAGGAAAAGCAGCCTGCTTTCAACAGGGCCAAGCAGAGAGAAAAAGCCAACCAGCCACCACAGCACACAGAGCAAAAACTACAGCCAAAAGGTCACACAGCACACTTCAGGAACTCCTGCTAGACACATTTGCATATCTTTACAATAGAATCTCAAACCCACCATTAACACCTTAAGACCAGGGCCCCCAGTGACCTTGCCTCTAGCAAGGTGATTGCAGATGCAAACTATAAGTAATAAACCACTGAATATATTGGGGGACATATATTCAAACTACCACACCAGCCATATCACATTTAGTGCTATCTCTAGGTTTTAGGGATTTTTTTTTTTTTTTTTTTTTTTTTTTTTTTTTTTTTTGCATGTGTGTTTTTGAATCAGGCTTCACAGAAATTTGGAGTTCATAAGGAAAAATACATGTTCTGCTACTTAATTCATACCGTTATTCAGGAGTAGATAAGACCATATATACATGGCTGATGTTTTTTGCTTTTCTTCCTCCTACCTCTTTCAAGCTGCTCGAATTTAAGAATTGTATTTTTTATTAAAATAAAATTCAGAGAGTTGTTAGAAACGAAGCAAAAAAAAAAAAAAAGAAAGAAAAAGAAAAATCTCAATCTGCCTTCACTTTTTCCCTCTTCTTCATTATCTTAATTGTTCTGTTAAAAGTTGCTTTAAGATAACTGAGAAGAGGGTCAGGCATGATGGTGTGCACCTTTAATCCCAGTGCTCAGGAGGCAGAGTTAGGAGGATTGCCATGAGTTTGATGCCACCCTGAGAATGCATAGTGATTTCCAGATCAGCCTGGGCTAGGGAGAGACCCTACCTTGGGGGAAAAAAAAGTAAGAAGAGCTGGAGAAGGCTCAGTGGTTAAGGGCCTTGCATGTAAAGCCTGTTGGCCTAAGTTTGTTCCCCAATACCCAGGTAAAGCCAAATGTACATAGTGACACATATATGTGAAGTTTATTTGTAGAGTGAGAGACCTTGGCATGCCCATGTACACACTCTTTCTCTTTCTCTCTACTCACAAATAATATTTAAAATATTCCAAAATGACAATAAAGAACAGTTTAGAATACTGTAAAATAATGAAGTTCTAGAAATAATTCTGAATTTCATTTATCATTATTTTCCATTAGATATTACTATAACCAAACCTGGTTTCAGATCTACATTTGTTTTACAGTTGTCAAGTAATGCATATTAATATGACCTTTAAACCAAACCATAAAGAAAAAATTAGTTTTAAGCTTTGAGATTTTTTAAATGGTGGGTTTATATAATGGGATTGTGATTTATTACTTCTCAAAAACAATTATCATGTTTCATTGTACAGTTTTCTATCAATCTACGAATGTTTTGAGCATCTGCTGTGAGCAAGGCATCTTCAAAAATATGACATATACACGATGTACTCAAGATGCTACATTTATTTCCTTTACATTGCGTTGTCAGGTATAGCACAGAATCTTGGCTTGAAATCTATGCAATTAGTTTCCTTTATCTCATGTAACAAAAGGGCGCAGATTTTACTATGACAAGTATTGAATAAAGCACCGCCAGTGGCTTGTGGTAGGAACACTTGTACTTTGAAATGTATAGTATGTTCTAGCTCCTCTTTGGTAAGTACCCTGATTTTAAGGGAAAGATACATTGTAGGCTCAGCAAGGAGTACTTCCTTCCTCATTAATATTTTTCATCCATGTTATCCTATGTGCGGCAGAGAATATATACGCACAGAAAGGAGTGATCCCGAGAACACTCTTCTTAAGCATGCACTGACCTCTCTATATTTTTGTTCATGGAAATAACTACCCAATTTATCATCCTCAGTAAACTTACAAAACAGGATAAAAATCATCAGTCTTAGTCCATGACTCCTGAGAGAAAGGTGCACAGGCTATTTTCAAAAGATGTGTGTGATAAGCACTATGCTTCAAAAATGTACTCTGTTCATTTGTTCATGGTGTGGGAGGGAGTAGACAGCTAGTAGTGGGAGGACACCCACTGGTTGTTTCCAGTGAGTGGTGTGTGGTTGTCAGGAGAGCTTGGGTGTAAGTTTCATGCAGTCAGACCTTCAAAGGAAGAGATGACGGCCTCATTGGCACCATTTGGATTCCCACTTGTAACTATTTTGCAGGAAAATTTTTGATAAAATGCAACTCCTTTTTGAGTCAGTGTCTTATTCTACTGTGGGGTGTCCTGGAACTCACTCTGTAGCCCCCAGGCTGACCTCAAACTCATGATGATCCTCCTGCCTCAGTGTTTCAAGTGCTGGGATTAAAGGCATGCACCAAAAACCTGCCTCCTGGTTTTTCTTGATTTAATCTTTTTCTTCAAGACTAAAAGCTAGGACCCCTCTCCAGACTGACTTTGAAAATTTCTGTTCTTTAATAAAATCTTCTCTGGGAGAATATGACTTATTATTGCAAGGTATAGATATGTTTTGGGGGTTAGATTGGAAATTATATAGATTATTTACATGAAGATATTGGACCTATAATGTCACTTCTAAGAGTATAGGAATCACTTCACAACTGACCGATATCTCTGACCTTGGCTGTGTAAATTTGGTCAACTACCTAGGGAAGCAGTTTAAAAGCTTAGTGTTTGACTGGAGAGATGGATTAGTGATTAAGGTACTTGCCTACAAAGCCAAAGGTCTGAGGATCTATTCCTTAGTACCCATGGAAGCCAGAAGCACAATGTGCCACATGCATCTGAAGTTCATTTACTGCAACTGAAGACCCTGGCATGCCCATTCTCTCTCTGTCTCTCTCTCTCTCAAATAAATAAATTTAAGAAAAAATTATTTAAAATAGCTTAGTTTTGTAAAAAGTTTGATGCTATTTAATGTGCAAAACAATTCCTCGTTGTAGATCACCCAAGAAGCATCAATATTCCTCACTTCTGACTCTATAAACTAGGGTACTGAGTCTAGAGTCTTCCATTGTACCTGGAGTGTTTGAGAATATGTACTTATAGCCCCAGTTAAATGACTGTAATGGAAACCATGAGTCAAGTACACTAGAAGGTAGAATGAGGCTTTAGTTTTTATGTGGCTACATGTCTATGTATATACTTGTCCAGTCCATATACTACCTTTAGGGAGCCACATTCTCCTGTGGAACACATTGGAAAACTATGAAATCAAGAAGTGTAACCTTTTCACTTTCTATGAATTTTCAGGTCTGTTTAACCTCATCCCTGTGGGTCTTCGAGTGGTGGCTATTGAAGGAGTTCAAACCAAGCTGTATTTGGCAGGGAACAGTGAGGGACACTTGTACACCTCGGTAAGTCTTTGTGTGCATGCTTTCACTATCCTGTTTTTCATCTGCTGTGAAATAAAATGTGCTGTCTGTGTTTTCAGCTCAGATTTTGGTGAGGAGATGAATCTTGGCTTGTATGGAAATTGATTGGTTTGGAAAGGCAAGATGTACTAATCAATCATTTGAAGTTAACATGGGTAATCTAAAATCAAAAATTCACTGAACAGTTTTCATACAGTGCCATTGGGTTATACATATCATAAAATGGTCTCCTGCCTTTGTGGTTGTAGGAAACAAAGCTATTTCTTACCTATATAAACAAATATTTTCCACCTTTATCCCTAAAAGAACTAATGAGATCTCTCTCTCAAATCATCTCTAAGACACAAAGATCAGGACTAGAAAGTGCTTTTAGGATTTGTTGCTCATCTGTTCAATTAGCACAGTTGCCATCTGTCTCTACTTATTTTCAATTTTTCAGATTATTTTAATTGTAAAAATTATGGAATACAGTGTCATAATTGAGTGAGTGTACAGTGTGTAATGATCAAATCAGGCAAATAAGCATTTCCATCTTTTTAAATACTTTGTAAAAAATTTTTGATTAATATAACCATTTCTCGTGTACTTTGTGCTATTTCAGTACATTTATACAATATTCACTAATTGTATCAGGATAATTAATAGTTCTTGTCTTTAACACCATTTTCTGTAGCTTTCAAGCTCCTATTAATTCATGATGTATCCACACTACCTTTTTTTCAAGAATAAGGTAACCTATTTCTTCATAAAAACTCCCAGGAACATTTTATCAGGAGAATTTATTAACAATATAGGCCACAATTGAGTAAATAACATGGGGCCAAATTAATCATTTTTAAGCATATTGACATTAAATTATAAGCATAGTGGGAAAGTTAAGATTTTTTTTTTTTTTTTTTGAGGTAGGGTCTTGCTATAGCCCAGGCTGACTTGCAATTCACTTGTTAGTCTCAACTGGCTCAAATTCACAGCAATCCTCCTACAGAAGAGACAAGCCCACGAGTGCGAGAAATCCAAAGTCTGCCAGTGTGTCCGCAGCCCGAGCAAAGGCTAGACCAGCTGCGAAACAAACAAGGTAAAGGTCTTTTCTGGGTCCAATTCTTTGGCTCCAAGAAGAGGCTCTGAAGGAGACGAGGTGGGAAGGGGCTTTTGCTTTTGACATGTCCCCCCTTAGATTTGAGGATGATGAAGTGGTTGGGGCAGGCACGGCAGGGGAGTTTGAAGTCCAGCTTGTGCGGATGAGGCCGCCTAGCCAGTGTGCATGCCTGCCAAGGTGATGGCTTTCTTGCCTCTGTCAGTGTAATGGGCTTGCTGCAGTGCAACTGCCCTGGGACAAGTGCAGATACTCAAACCATATCCTGTCTTGGATATGGTTTGGATATGTCATTGCCTCTCTCGGTGTTTGGTCCTATGAAGGCAGGCCAGCTTCTTCTCAGTGAACCTGAAGCTGTCTGCTACACCCCATTGTTGCCTGAAGGGAAAAGTGGAGGAAAGTAAATCTGAGCACTAAAGACTACTTTCAGAAGTACATAGCTAGAGATAGCTAAGTCATAGACAAGGCTTTTGATATTAAGGACTGAAGAGCTTTACACATTTTAAGAATGCTTCCTAGGTTTAGAAGAGGAAGTCATCTTCCATGATTCTTCCAAAGATCTTGGTTCCTAAGATTACAGGCCCTCTATATCAGATGAGTCTTCTGTTTTTGCAAACTCCTGTATTACTGTGTTGATATTAAAGTTTCATAATGAATCCCAGTTGCTCTTTCATGCATACAATTATATATTTTATTTATTTATTGACTTGAGAGACGGAGAGAGAGAAATAGGCAGAAAGAATGAGAGAAAGGGAATGGGTGTGCCAGGGCCTCCAGGCACTGCATATGAATTCCAGATGCGTGCACCACCTTGTGCATCTGGTTTATGTGGGTCCTGGGGAATTGAACTTGGGTCCTTTGGCTTTGCAGGCAAGGGCCTTCACTGTTAAGCCATCTCATTGATCCAAATGAAGGAATACATTTTACTAGAATTAGATAATCAACATTAATACATAGTGATTAATAATAAAACATTACTCAAATTATATTACAAAGTGATGTTTGGGGAAGGCATTAATGGAAGTATATTGCTCTGTTTTCTTGGGAACATTCGGCACTATGAAAGGGAAGTTTATTATTAGTTAACAATGAGCCCCACCTGGTCAATTTTTGCCCTGTCAACTTTTAATGTCTAGTTCCAAATACAAAAAATATATATGCATTTTGATCTGGTGTTCATCAATCTTTCCTGGAAAGGAAATGTTTAAAAGAATTGAGGGTTCATTGTGCTGTGTGTCTTACTAAGTGTGCTATGCTAAACACATCAAGATCACACTGTATGTAATCATTTAGGAGATATACAACACACACATGTACACACCAAAACCTAGGCTCCATTTGTTACTATGGATCTTTAAATATAGGTCTAATTATTCATTCCTACCTATGCATAGGTTCTGCCTTTCATTGCCTTATAACTCCCACTGAAAATGCATGACATTTCTGTGTACTAATGACATTGGAAAACTATTAAAGAACATAGCCTGATGATGATAATCTGTGTTTAGTCAGAGTAATGCACAGAATGGTAAGTCAGTCAAAGTTGCATATTACCATAACTCGATTCACGCACATGGAAATTACTCAAAAGAAGTAGCAGATTAGTGGTGCTTGACTCTCGGCTTGGTGTTAAGAGAGGAAGTTGAGGGCTAACTTCACTTCCCCATTTAGGGGTATGTATACAGAAACCACCACAAAACAGAACGCTTAGGATTAATCTATCAATATGAAAGTATAGCCATTCAAATTTATACATATTTCCTCCCTCAAGCCAAAAACAAGTTTTGGCATTCATTTTAACTCATTAATTAAATGAGTGGAGTAGGATTATAAGTTGTTGTATTTTTCAACTGTCACTCATTTGTATAGCAGTTCATTACTCTGCATTACTTGAATTATGCTTTAATTTTTTACAATTTTTCTTTTTATCTGACTTTCTCATTGAATTGATATAATTATTTTTCTGTTATTTTTAACTTGAAATGGTAAGCAAGAACATGATCACAGATGATTTCATAGTTTCCCAAATGCATCCATTTCTTTTTTTTTTTTTTTTTTTTTTTTTTTTTTGGTTTTTCGAGGTAGGGTCTCACTGTGATCCAGGCTGACCTGGAATTAACTATGTAGTCTCAGGGTGGCCTCAACCTCAGCGATCCTCCTACCTCTGCCTCCAAGTGCTGGGATTAAAGGCGTGCGCCACCACGCCAGGCAAATGCATCCATTTCTAAAAAAACATGTTTGATGTTATACGTTAAGCTTATGTTACCTAGATTTGTTATAATAGTGTCAGCCCAATAAACTATCATAATGTGCAAAACAGGTCTTATTTATTTTGGTTTTTCAATTACATTTATTTCCTGTACATTGCATTGTCAGACATTAGCACAGAATCCTGGCTTGAAATCTGTACAATTAGTTTCCTTTATCTCATGTAACAAAGAACACAGCTTTTAATATGACAAGTATTGAGTAAAGCACCACCAGTGGCTTGTGGTGGGAACACTTGTACTTTTGAACCATACAGTATGTCTTTGCTCCTCTTTGGTAAGTACCCTGATTTTCAGGGAAAGATACACTGTAGGCTCAGCAAGGAGTACTTCCTTCCTCATTGATATTTTTTCATCCATGTTATCCTATCTACTGCAGAGAATATACATGCACGGAAACGAATGACTTATTTTTTTTTTTTTCTATGTATGGTCTTCTCACTGTAGTCCAGGCTGACCTGAATTCACTCTGTATTTTCAGGGTGGCCTGAAACTCAAAAGCGATCCTCCCACCTCTGCCTCCCCAGTGCTGGGCTTAAAGGCATGCGCCACCACACCCAGCTGAGAATATGACTTTTTTTATTTTTGGTTTTTCGAGGTAGGGTTTCACTCTGGTCCAGGCTGACCTGGAATTCACTATGTAGTCTCAGGGTGGCCTCAAACTCACGACGATCCTCCTACCTCTGCCTCCCGAGCGCTGGGATTAAAGGCATGCGCCACCACGCCCGGCAGAATATGACTTTTTATTACAAGGTCTAGAGATGTTTGGAGGGGGGTAGATTGGAATATGTACAGATTATTTAAATGAAGATATTGGACTAATAATGTCACTTCTAAGAGTATAGGAATCACTTCCCAACTGACAGATATATCAGACCTTGGCTGTGTAAATTTGGTCAACTACCTAGGGAAGAAGTTGAAAAGCTTAGTTTTTGACCAGAGAGATGGCTTAGTGGTTAAAGTACTTGCCTACAAAGCCAAAGGTCTGAGGATATATTCCCTAGTACCAGTGGAAGCCAGATGCATGAGGTGCCAAATGCATCTGGAGTTTGTTTGCTGCAGCTGAAGCCCCTGACATGCCCATTATCTGTCTCTCTCTTTTTCTCTGTCTCAAATAAATAAAATTTAAAAATTAATTAAAATAGCTTAGCTTTATAAAGGATGATGCTATTTAATGTGCAAAACAATTCCTGGTGGAAGATCACCAAGAAGCATCAATATTCCTCATTCTGATTTTATAAACTAGGGTATTGAGTCTAGAGTCTTCCATTATACCTGGAGTGTTTGAGAATATGTACTTAGAGCCCCAATTAAGTGACTGTAATGGAAACCATGAGTCAAGTACACTAGAAGGTTGAATGAGGCTTTAGTTTTATGTGGCTACATGTCTGTATATACTTGTCCAGTCCATACTACCTTTAGGAGCCAGATTCTCCTGTGGAACACTTGGAAAACTATGAAATCAAGAAGTGTAACCTTTTCACTTTCTATGAATTTTCAGCTCTGTTTAACCTCATCCCTGTGGGTCTTTGAGTGGTGGCTATTGAAGGAGTTCAAACCAAGCTCTATTTGGCAGTGAACAGTGTGGGACACTTGTACACTCTCGGTAAGTCTGTGCATGCTTTCACTATCCTGTTTTTCATCTTCTATGAAATAAAATGTGCTGTATGTGTTTTAGGTCAGATTTTGGTTAGGAGATGAACCTTGGTTTCTATGGAAATAGATTGGTTTGGAAAGGCAAGATGAACTAATTAATCATTTGAAGTGAACATGTCTAATATAAAATCAAAATTGAAAGTTTTTCATACAGTGACTTTGGGCTATACATATCATAAAATGGTCTTCTGGCTTTGTGGTTGTAGGAATCAAAGCTATTTCTTAACTATATGAACAAGTATTTTTCTACCTTTATCCCTAAAAGAACTAATGAGATCTGTCTCTCTCAAATCAGCTCCTAAGACACAAAAGACCAGTACTTTGAAGTGCTTTAGGGGATTTGTTGCTCATCTGTTCAATTAGCACAGTTGCCATCTGTCTCTACTTATTTTCAATTTTTCAAATTACTTTAATTGTAAAAATTATGCAATACAGTGTCATAATTCAGTGAGTGTACAGTGTGTAATGATCAAATCAGGGAAATAATCATTTCCATCTTTTAAAGACTTTGTAAATAATTTTGATTAATATAACCATTTCTCGTGTCCTTCATGCTATTTCAGTACATTTACAGAGTATTCTACCTAATTGTATCGGATAATGAATAGTTCTGGTCTTTAACACCATTTTCTGGAGCTTTCAAGCTCCTGTTTCTTCATGATGTATCCACACTACCTGTTTTTCAAGAACAATTTAACCTATTTCTTCATAAAATCTCCCAGGATCGTTTTTATCAGGTGGATTTATTAACAATATATGCCACAGTTGAGTAAATAACATGGTTCCAAATTAATCATTTTAAGCATATTGACATTTAATTATAAGCATAGTGGTAAAGTTAAGATTTTATTTATTTATTTATTTTTGAGGTAGGGTCTTGCTATAGCCCAGGCTGACTTGAAATTCACTATTTAGTCTCAAATTGGCCTCAAACTCACAGCAATCCTCCTACCTCTTTGTGAGTAAAGGTGTACACCATCATGTTCAATGATTTTATTTTATTTTTTGATGTTGACTGATTAATTGCAAATGTATAACATTGTAAGGCCTGGCTGTCTAGATAGCACTGCTCAGTAGAGCTTTCACAATCATGGTGCCCTTCTTTAGTTTAGTTTAGTTTTTCTTTTTTCATAGTCTGGATTAGGGTTCCAAAATGAGTTGAAAACAAGGACCCTTTGTACAAGGCCCAAGTGAATATTGATTCACTTGAATTTCTGACCCTGGTCAAAGCTTCTTGTGACCCTTCTTTCAATGAAATTGCATCTTTTCCTGGTTCTTAGAAATTAACCAATTGCACATTCTGAGTTCGAAACACCTTCCTCAGAATCACTATACATTCATCATTCATCAGTCACTGTCAGTGGTTTGCCTAAGGCATAGAGACTGTATGACAAGTTATATATACCAAGTGGTGGGACTGTAGTAATGAACAAGGCCAGTTAAATTGTCAAGGTGTACCATACAGCCAAAGCCAGAGTTTTCACCTTATTAATCTGAGTTGTCCTTTTTTTTGGAAAAGCTGGATTTGCAAAGGCAGGGATTTCAGAACTCTTGGCATCATTCTGTAAATCTCCACCCAGCCTTGCAGACAGGCATCCATACTTCTGACAAAGCACTTCAGGACTGGGGAGAAGGGACAGAGGAGGCATCAGTGTGTCATCTGTGAAGGGAAGACATGGAAGGCTCAGGTGGTTCGCGCTCTACTGGGCTCACAAGCCTGAGAGTTTCTTTGTTGCTGAGGCTGAAATTGTTGGGAGGTCAGGCAGGTGGAGAGGACCAGCGCATTGGGAATAAGTTGCACATTTGATTTTGCATATGCCTCAGTTCTGAAAGGATTAGAAAAGAAGGTCGAGGGACCCATTAAAGAAAGCCTTCCAGCATAGTGGCAGCTCAGGTAGAACAGCATCCAAGGTGGCCTCAGAAATCAGGTGAAATGGTGCAACACTTTTGTCCTAAGGTAGGGGGTAGGTGGGCAGTACTGTTTTCTGCATTTACTAGAAAGAACTTATGAATACCAAGCCAGCTGAAAGCCGGGTTCATTCCTGACTTGGAAGAGAAGGCGCATTCCTGAGGATCGGGTAAAAGAAATCAAAACATTGGAGATGGGCTAGAGCTAAAAGAGACTGGGCTATGTATTTCCCAAATACTGCTTATAACAAACTCAAGCTCACTGAGTGGATTCCTAAAGCCAACCCGCTAGAAATGAGGGGTCCTAGAGAGCAAAGGGGGTTTGGATTGTACAAATTGGCATGATATGAAACATCAGCAGGGCATGGCCCCCACACACACCTCTAACTCCACTCTTGTGCCAAGCACAGCCCAGAAATTGCCAGAGCTCCCGGCCAGCCACTGTGATGTACAGCAGCTCCAGTGTCAGTGAGAGACTTCCTTTCAGGAAGTGTAAAGCAGAGTACAGTCTCCTCTGGCCTCTGCATGCATATACACACATGTACATGCATTATACATATACATGCCACCCCTGTCCCTACACACGAATTCCAAAAGAAAGGAGGAGGAAGAAAAATGAGTCTGGGACCATAGCTTGGGTGGTATGGGCAAAGCCTGTGTTTCAAGCCACAGCACTGAAATAAAAAGAAAAAAAGAAAAAGGAAAGAAAATAGGTAAGGTGGAGCAATGCTCAGCAGTTAAGACATTTGCCTGCAAAGCCTAAGGATATAGGTTCAATTTCTTCATGTCCTTCATAAGCCAGATTCACAAGGGGGTGAGTGTATCTGGAGTTCGTTTGCAGTGGCTGGAGGCCCTGGCATGCCCATTCTCTCAGTATCTCTGCCTCTTTCTCTATCCCTTTTTCAAGTAAATATATAAATTAATTAAAAATTTTAAAACAGATACCATGTGTCTATGTATCAAGGCAGGTATGGGAACATAGGCCTGTAATCCCAGCACTCAGTGAGCTGAGGCAGGAGGGTTAACCCAGGTGGCTATACACTTAGGATTAGGAGATAGCTTAGTGGTTAAGGTGCTTGCCTGCAAAGCCTAAGTACCCAGGTTCAATTCCCAGGACCTATGCCAAGCCATATGCACAAGGTGGGCATATATCTGGAGATCGTTTGCATTGGCTAGAGGCCATGGTGGACCCATTCTCTCTCTCCCCCTCTCTGTTCCTCTCTTCCTCTTCCTCTTACTCTCTCTAAAATAAATAAATAGACATAAAGTATTAAAAATACTTTATCATATTGATTCCATCTGTCACTCACATTGAGTAACCATTTAGCTAGACATTTCTATTATCTGTGTTTCCAAGTTCTCTATTTTCCATTTTACTTAATAAACCCTAACATTGCACTATGCTGTGCAGATACATTCTAATCACCTGAAAAATACTAATTCAGGGTCTGGGAAATTGCTCAGCAGTTAAAAGCATCTGCTAGCACAGCCTGCCTCCCAGGTTCAATTCCCCAGCCATCCACGTCAAGCTGGAAGGGCATTCATTTGCAGTAAGCAGATAAGGACCCTGGCCCTCCCCTCCCCTTCCCCAACACACACAATTGCAAATAAATTTTTAATATGAATTTGTCTAATTTTTGTGATAGTCTGTAGGGGAGACACTCTTTTTAAGCCCCCACTCTGTGGATACTTTAACTGAACACCAGAGAGAGTATGTAATTTGCCAGGCCTCAGGACACTGGACTAAACTCTGAAGCCACACACCGCTCAGTGTTGCCACTGATCTGCTTTCCTGAGAACTCATCCAACCTATGTTCAACCTGGGAAGAGCATCTCCTCCTGATTCACCAGAGCCACATCCTCTTAATTCAAAGAGCATCCCCTCACAAGAGTTTGCTGCAGTCCCCTGGGGAAGGAACGCTTCTTGCTGCCATGGTCTCTGCCCTCCCTCTTCTCTCATGACACGTGCTGCACAGCACACGTGCATGAAAGCTCTGAGGTGAGATGCCACCCACAGGACACTGAGCCAGTCCTTACCAAGACCAGTCCAGCCAAGACAAACCAGGTGGAGAGAGAGAGCCACCACCGACAAGGGTCCTGCTTGCACAACGCAGCACAGAGGCCCGCTGCTCTCTCACCTGAGATCAGAGGACCTTCCCTTCACGGGAAGACCCAAAACCTCTCAGAGTACTGAGAACATGTGAATACTGAGCGCTCAGCACTAAATGAGGCGTCTCTACCACACCCTGCAAGGCTCAAGGGATATTGCCTAAGAGGAGCTGAAAAGATGTAAGAGGCAGTTGCCTTGGAATGCTCCTTCCAGACATCAAAGCCTTGTATTCATCACCTCACAGCCTTTCTCTTACTTGCACAAGAGCTGTAGAAGGCTGGGTGCTTTGCCATCCCATCATTCATACCTGCTGGAGGAGGGCAATAGAAAAGATTTTTAGGACCTCAAATTAGAAGAGGGGCTAATTGGAAGGAAGGTTTCCATAGAAGGGACCTGGGAGGCAAGAGTAGATAATGGGAGGGGTTATCATCACAATATGCTGTGTCTATGTATGGAAATTGTCAACAAATGTTGTTTAAAAAATTGTTGAGTTAAGGATACCCTATTCAAAATGTTTGAAATTGTTTGGTTTTTTCCCCAGTTTGGAATAATGAGACATCTTGAGGAAAAGTTCAAGTCAAAGGTAGGAAATGCATTAGTTTCATATTCACCACATATGCCTAGCTTCAAAGTGATTTTATGTAATATTGTTAATAATTTTATGGATGTACACGGAACTATCAGACTTGCAGCATTGTGTCAGGACTCAGAAGCTGCACCGTTTCGAGGATTTTGCATTACAAATGAGGGATATTCAAGCTATGATTTATTGCATATTTCTGTATTTGTCGCCTGTCTTCACACCTTGTCTGAGCATTTGAGTAATGGTTCCTTGAGGACAAAGACAGCCTTCTTCATCACTTTATTTCTAGGTCCTAAAGCCCAGCTCTTTCATACAGATCTGCTGAGTGAATAGACACACAGTCTCTGATGGATATATCCATCCATCCATACATACACACATATCTAAGACTCACTCAACCACCAGAAAGCATAGATCACAACTCACAGGTCTCCCCAACACCTCTGAGTGATTCCAGCATCTTTGCCATGGTTTGATTCAGGGGTACCCCATAAACTCGTGTTCTGAATGCTTGATCCCCAGCTGATGGCCACTGGAAATTGGAACCTCATTGGAGGTATGGGGTTGGGGCGGACTTATGGGTGTTATAGCCAGCTTCCCCTTGCCAATGTTTGGCACAGTCTCCCGATGCTGTTGTCCACCTGATGTTGGCCAGGAGGTGATGTCCAGCCTCTGCTCATGCCATGTTTCCCCTGCCATCGTGGAGCTTCCCCTTGAGTCTGTAAACCAAAATAAACCCTTTCCTCCCACAAACTGCTTTAGATCCAGCAACAAGAAGGTAATGGCAGCAATCATCTTTTACACACACTCCTGCACACACTTACATGCTTTTGTACATTCTTACACACTCTTGTGTACATGCGCAATCTTGCACACCCTCACACACTCTTGTAACATTTTCACACACATTTATACACTCCCCACACATTTGCCTGCTCGTACACACTTGCACTCAAACACACTAAAACTCAAACAAAACACACACTTGCACACTAACACCCCTGAACACTTAAGCACATATTGCAATAAACACATACTTTTGTACAGATTTACACATGCATCCATTCTTTCACACATCTTCACACTCATAATCCTGGACACTTATACACCTGAATATGCACGTGCACACTCTTGAACACATTTGCATGCTCTTGCAATGCTTACAAACTTGCACTTCAAAACAGTGAGGTGAACTTGCACATTGTTGCATGCATGTACATGCTCTTGTGCATTGCATCCCTTGCACACTTTTGCACAGGTTTACACACTAACACTTAAACACCCATGAAAACAAACTCACACTGTGGTAGTTGGACTAGATGGCCCCAATATATTCAGTGTTTTATTAGTTCATACTTTGCTTCCTGGCTGCAGGCAAGGTCACTCGACAGATCTTTAGGTGTGGTGGTGGGTTTGAGATTCCATTGTAAAGATATGCAAAGTATCCCTAGTTAGAGTTCTGGAGCTATGCTGTGCTCTGTGGCTTTTGGCTTGGGAATTTTATCTCTGTGTGTTTGGTCCTGTGAAACAGGCCAGCTTCTGCCATTACAGAACTTCCCTGGATCTGTAAGCTTCAATAAGTCTCTTCCTCCATGACTGTGCCTGGTCTGGAAGTTCATCTCAGCAAACCTGAAGCTGTCTGCCACAGAAGCTGGTACTGAGAATGGAGTGAGACGAACCCAACCATATGGATTTTCTTCTTTTGGAACCTTTGTTTTGGAGGAACAGGCATGGACTTGATGCTTGCAACTGAAGATGCCTTCTGGAGTGGTAAGCCAAGTTTTATGGACTATTCTGATGAGAGTTTGAGAATGCTAAGTGCAGACAGTATTGAACTTCGAGGTTTGGCTTATGAGCTTTCCAAGGGGAAGGAAAGACTGTAGAGGACTTTGCTGGAACTGGGCTCCTGCTGGACTGGGTGTGCTCTGCTGCCCAGGCCCAGAGAGTTTGATCAAGCTTAAATTGGTAATTGACTTATGTGCTTGGCTAAAGATATTGGACTGAATACAGTTTATAATGTGAGATGGTTATAAATCTATTGGGGCCAGGGACTGAATGTGGTAGTTTGAAGAGATGCCCCCAATATATTAAGTGTTTTATTAGTTTATAGTTTACTTCTGTAGCCACCTGGCTGGAGGCAATGTCACTGGGGATCTTAAGGTGTGATGGTGGGTTTGAGATTTCAATCTACAGATGCAAAGTGTGCCTAGTTGGAGTTCTGGAGGTGTGCTGCGCTCTGTGGGGATTTTATCTCTGTGTGTTTGGTCCTGTGAGAGCAGGCCAGCTTCTTCTGCCATTACAGAAC